>CM038111.1:15217439-15435484 GCA_001642375.2 Mentha longifolia
TCCTTGGTATGTACAATTAGCAGCGGTGACACTTTAAAAAAAAAGTCTCGCATTCCATTATATTGGTATGATTAATTATTTTTAAATGTCTTAATAATTGTCACATTACTAAAATGAAAATGTACAAGCCGTTATTATCTTTATTAAATGAACTTAATTACCTTTTCATTTCGTAGTGCATAGATAGATGAAAACGCACTTTTAACGGGTCGAATGAAATAAACATTTTTAACACGAGAAATAACTTTCTTTATTCACGTACCAAAAGTATTGAGAGCATCTCCGATGGTTTCCCACATTTTTCAGCAGCACTAACCCTAAAATACAGTAGAAACAGTAACGCATCTCCAACATTTATATTAAAATACAGCAGAAAAGGAATATTCCAGAATATTCCTTTTAATTATTTATTTTTAATAAAATGAAAAAATCAAATAAATTGTAGCAATAATAAAAATTTAAACTCATAAAATAAGTAGATATTATAAATAATAAAACTACAATCCTAATATTTTTATAAAATTACAAAAACCGGAAAACGATAATCGAGCCTCATCAAAACCTCTCAAATGAGTAGGAAAAAGAGTACTCATCCCGAATTATTTCTAAATTACAATGATAAAATATTCTAATTTTCAACCTCATCAAATATTTCTAAATTACAATGATAATCGAGCCTCATCAAACCTTCCCATGTTTTAATTGTGTTTTGTATTTGGTTTGCCAATTTTATGTAATTTATTAATTTATGTAATTTTTATTTTTGTTGTTTTGTGTCATTATATTTTTTTAAGCTTATATCAAATTGAATTGTAAAAAAAAGAAAATTAATACAACTAAATATACTAAATAAATTTAAATTAATACATCACAATCTAATAAAAAATACAAAAGACAAATACATAAATATAAAGGGATATGGAATGTGAATAGTGTTCCTCTATATTTGAGAGAACACTATTCACCACTCTAAAATAAGGGAACAATTTGAGGGATTGTTGGAGCAAAATGTTCCCTTAAAATAGAGCTCAACTCTATTATGAGAGACCATTGGAGATGCTCAGTTGAGACTACTACAGTAGGATAGAGAATGTGACGAATAATAATAATAATAATAGTAATAATAATAATATATTTGCAATTTACAACCGCCTATCCCAGTTATATACTACTACCTCCGTCCCTTCTAATTAGTCTCATTTCATTTGGGCATATAAATTAATAAAGGATGAGATATATGAATATAATCAATTCTAAGGAGAGAGAGATAGTTATAGCCACAAGTTTCTTACCATTTTAAAAAATAAAACTAATAATTGAGATGAACCAAAATGACAAATTAGACTAATAAAGTGGGATAGAATAATACTATAAAGTGGTCCTTGGGTACGCCGTTACGATTCAAATGGGTAATTAAATGTAGCAAAGCATCAAACACATGAAATACACGTACACACAAAACAGCACGCGAAATTAAATAAGCTCCCCTAACCTTGTCATAAAAAATAACAATAATAGAGAGAGAGAGTTTAAATAATCAAATTATAGTAGCTAGTAAATCTCTTCTCCCAAACTCTCCAACTACATAGAAATAGAGGACGACATTTATCTCTCTCTCACACATAGTACACATTAAGAGAGAGAGAGAGAATCTTGAATCTGTATAGTTTAGAGATAAGGATGAATTCGAAGCTCCTGCATCTATGGAACCACCCAGCGGGGCCGAAGACGATCCATTTCTGGGCCCCCACCTTCAAGTGGGGTCTGAGCATCGCCAACATCTCCGATTTCTCTAAGCCGCCGGAGACTCTCTCCTACCCTCAGCAGTCCGTCATCGCCGTCTCCGGCGTCATCTGGTCCCGCTACTGCTTCGTCATCAAGCCTTGGAATCTCAACCTCTTCGGCGTCAACTCCGCCATGGCCTGCACTGGCCTCTACCAGCTCTCTAGGAAGCTCCGCCACGACTACTCTTCATCCGCCCCCGCCTCCGCCCCGCCGGAGGCTAGTCAATGATCGGCCCCGGTTATTTTTAATTGATCATTACTCCGTCTCCACTGCACCAATTAATTTCTGTTTATTTCTCTGTTATTGGATCCACTCACTCAATTGGTGGCGGTAATTAGATTTTTTTTTTTTTTTTTTATTTTTAACTGAGAATAAATTGGAAGTATCTTAATTTTATGGTTTTATAGCTTAATGCTTTTCCTGTATGTCCACGAGACTTGTGACTCGATTTTTTAATACCTGTTTGAATGCTTTGTAGTGAGAATTTTAAATTGGATTTCTAAGATAGTACACTTCAAAAAATTTAAATTAAAACTCATCCTCATAAAATATTAAAATACGTGCTAAAGAAAACGAGATACAATTTTAATTGGATGGAGAGAGTAATGATCTGTTGAAATATGAAAGTGGTTGGGAATTGAAAGAGGGAGTGTGATAAAATTTAAGACTTGTGGTGAATTATTGAATTTCGTAGGGCCAATCGGAATAGGGTGGCCGTGGGATTTTTTATTGTTTGGTGTCGTATAATTAAATACTCCGTAGAATCTAATATTTTGAAACTTGCTAATATTAGAAATGATTTGGTGTTTGTTCACAAGCCTACTCCGGTTTGTTTAAGTGATAGAAATCCGAACAAAGCATTGAAATGTGGGTCCCTGAGAACAACTACTGCTGCTGTTAAATTCGTTAAAATTCACCAAACACGGAGTACCATTTTGGTAAATCAAATTTTATGATTTACTAGATTCTAAATTTTGGTAGTATTTAATTTTTTTGGCACTCACTCAACTCAAACACCATTTTAGTCGGTCAAATAATGATTATTGCATTTTTATGCTCAATATTATTCAGAAAAATTGAACTAGGTACTTGCTTACATTTTTCAATATAATTATAATTATAATTATTGAACTATTTATTACAGCAGATGTTTCTGCACATTGATTTTTCCAAAGTAAACTACATTTAATAAGACCTATGCTCGCCAGTGAACTCAGGAGTGTCATGTTTTGATCTAATTTTTCTAATAATTTAACCATCCCAATTGACTTAAAAACAGGGCAATTAAATTAAGCCTTTTCTCATGGCCCAAAAACTAACATCTTTCTCAGATTTATTTATTTAATGTTTTTCCATCATACTGCTACGCCCAAACATTCAGCTTCCTCTTCAACTTTGTCACTCTTTTGTTGCTTCAATTCATCTATTAAGATTGAAAGGAACACAAACAATTGAACTTATACTTGATTTTGTGATCTATGTTCCTAGTTTTTCTTGCAGCCCTAATCCATTAGTTTTTCTAGACCTAACACCATTAGGCATTAGTCACCTTCACTGTGGAAGTTCATGAGCACTTCCTCACTATATATACATAGTAGTTAACAATTGTTCTACGTTCACTTTCTATAAGCTTCTTCACACTCACTTCTCTAACGCCTATAACCAAGACGGGTAAATTCCAATTTACACCATGTGTAGTATGAAACAAACACAAAACACTAATAAATAGAGGTTGTGTGTGTTGTGTATCACTATCACATGTAGAGAGGTGGATTTAATGAGAAGATGGTTTCGTACCATACCCAAATGTGGGAGCTTTTGGTTAGTCATGGGCGACGTATCATGGCCGCCCTCTAGCCATTCCTTGATAGCTTTCGCCTCCCATGTGAACCCATCAGCTGCAAACACAGGATCTTCCTTCCATCATGATTTCCTGCATTCACTTATAAATTCATCAACTACTTTTCATGGAATCCTCACTTACAATACTCATAGCTTCCTTAGATTGATAAAATACGATATGGGCTTATCGACCGCATGCTTTAAGAGATTGAATAATTTTGAACCTTCAAATTCTCAATGCCATGCAAGGATTAACAAGTATGATCTTCCGTTTCTGCATCTCGGCTAGGAAGTAGCTTTTGATATCTTTGTAACACGTACCCTTGAGTGACAGCTTCTGTTCTTGGGCACAACTCGGAGCTCCTCCATCACTTCATTCAGTTGCATTTCCGTATTCTCCCCGACTTTCCTAGCTCTTGCAAATGCTCGTTCGAGTTCTTTTCTCTCCTTTGCATACATTATCTCATGTAAAGTAATGATCATATGTGCCTGTCTGTTTGAAAAAGAAAGCAGAAGATAAGAAAAGCTGTGCTTAGTCTTAAGTCATCGTCGAAAAGCAGCAATGGCATCCTTTACAGCTCTCTCATTCATAACCTTGTTTCTTAGATGTTTCTGCTTCCTCTAGAAATCATTCGAGCCTAGTCAAAAATTCTTTATCCATATTTCTGTCGTTGATCAAGTTCATCAACTAGCTAGTTTAAAAAAACACTTTGGTGAATTTTCCCGCATAACTATGGGTATGTAAAATTATATTTCAAAAAAATAATAATAATAAGCACAACGGGGCAAGTACGAACACACTTAAGAAAGGAAACAGTCGAGGAGCACCCTCCCCTCAGCCTCATTCTCGTTACTATTTTTTTATACTTATTATATATATTGACATTGAACGGGACGGATATACTTTTAACTTTCCAATTTATTACAGTATAAACAATACATTTTCGTAACATCTTTGAGAGCTTTATGACATTAAATTTGCAGGACAAAGTAGTACTTCCTCCGGTCTTTTCAAGTTGATACACTTTTTTTCAGCATTTGTGGCAAGCATTTTCGAGCCTCTCGATGATGAATTTTAAAAAATATTTTTAAAGATTTTTTTCTTTTATGGGATACTAGAAGTGTTGTAGTATCCCGTAAAAGAAAAAAAATCTTTAAAAAGATATTTTAAAACTCATCATCGAGACGCTCGAAAACGCTTGCCACAAATGCTGAAAAAAGTGTATCAACTTGAAAAGACCGGAGGGAGTAATAAATTTAAAATTGAATACACCATGTCACCATGTCCTTATAAATTTTAGGTGCTTGTGTTTTGCTTCTACTTTAACCAGACACATTTATCATTACAAAAATCACAGAAGAAATTGAATTTGCAGCCAAGAAAATATTATCAGCAGTCCATTATAAACAGGCCATGTTAGGGGCGATTCCGAGCAACGATGCAACAGGACTTATCATCAATAATTGAAATCTAGCCATAAACATTCGTCAAAACCAAGTTAAATAACAACCATTTCATTACACCATCAAACATACAACTGGAAAATGCACCCGTCTTGTCTTCGATCCCACGACGGATCACGCTTTCACACAGCAGTTGAAGTACCTGAAGATGCTCCGCCTCGCCTGCAACACAGATCAACACGCAACAATATTATTATTAACGAGCTAGCTTATGAAAATGAAACAAAGATTCAAAGAAAAGAATATTTTTAGTGGAGCTCGACACTCGACTGAGCAACCATCTAGACAGATGAATATGCTTTAAGCATAAGCATTTACCACATAATGTTGCTTATCATGAGGTCCGACATCAAAATGAAGCTTCTTATTTTTATCTCGAATAAACTACGACTACGAGTTCTGAGCATCATCCTGCATCACATACCTTATTCGTATGTAGAAAATGCAAACCAGTAGATTCATGTGGTCCAGGTGCAATACAATTATTTCAAACTACACAAGTACTGAATATCGGTTACCATTTCTAGCTAAGGTTTCAATGTTTCATATGCAACGATAAACATTGTGGGGCCCATCACCGTCCAATTTGACCTACATGATTTCGATGCTATATGGCACCACCACCACATGCCTTTTAACTCTCTTAGGATCTTTTATCTTTTTCGACTCTTTTAATTTTTCAACTCATCAAATTATAGGTATGAATTGGTTCTTAAATATACAGAGGCAAATGATGTAGAAGCATATACCGTGGGGGAGTTGTTCTGATGATAGTCGCGATGATCATTGTGAGGAACATTGGCATCTCTTGTGGTTGATGGGATGAGTTCTTCCTCGTTTCCGAGACTAGCTCTTGAAGGATCCCTCTTGTTTTGCTTCCTCATCTCTCTAATCTTTGAGAAATCCATAGAGTAATCCGGCAACGGTCCCTTTTGGTCCCAGTCTCCAAATTGTGGCACAGATAGCCATGGGGCATTCCTCTACACAATCCGAAAAAAAAACAAAAACAAAAAAGTTTGTAATTAGAAAACAATCAAAAGCCAAAACTTCTTTAACTAGTAGGCCAAATTACTCGAATTAGCGATCACCATTTTTAGCATAATCTCATTCTAATCGCTACTAGAAGAATCGAATCGATTGGGAAAACAGCTGTCTAATAGCATCAGCACACTTAACATCTGATTTGAATATTCAAGCCACATATATTTTACTAAGATGCAGTTGTTAATCTCTATAATTCATTACTACCTTCCTTAAGCATGAGGTTTTTTTGAAGAAGACAGCTCACACATCAATGTTTTTAAGCCAAGAAATATTTTCCACAGAAAAGTGAATTAGCTTTTCAGTAATTCAAACAGAGAGAAATCAAAATTTTGGAGAAACAAATGGAATCTTCACAATCATGTTTTTTTTTTCTTTTTTTTTGTCCAGAATTAAGCAATCGTGCTTATAATTATTGACTCATTCATATCTTTACTTTTCCACTAAACATCAAGAAAAATTTTACCAAAGAAATTCAACAACTTGACCACAACTCAGCAGGCTATCATCATTACAGATGGTGACAAAAGGCCAGAAAAAAAACCAACTTTTACCAGGAAAATTTCAACAAAATTAGCATATCTCAGTTTAACTCCAAATCCAAAAATAAAATAAATAAAGAAAGAAAGAAAAGAAAAACCCCACAACACCAAGTCTTTGCAAAGAAGAAGACAGAACAAGAATTGAAATAATATAGTACATCTACAAAGCTATGCATGCAATTGCTAAACAACAACTAGGTATTGACAAAAAAGGCAAAAGTTAATTGGAAAAAAAAAAAAAAAAAAAAAAAAAAGAACTCCAAATTTTTAGCTTCAAAACAGGAAAAACACTAGAATTTTACAGCTCTTTATCATCAAATTGAGGAAATAAAAGGAATAAATAAATAATTCTTAGAAAATGAAATGGTAGGAGAGAATCCACATACCTCCTTGCGATCTTCCATCAGATTATACTAAAAAGTAAAATCTCTCTTGAAAAATAGCAAATCTTGAAGAAACGGTGCCACTAATTAAAAAGATAGCTCTTTTCGATATGAAATAGAGAAGCCGAGAAAAATTGAGAAAATCGAAAAAAAGGGAGCGAAGAATAAGAAGGATTGTGGCGAACAGAAAGGAGAAATCGCAGATTTTTAGACAAATAAATGGCTGAACACGTACTACAAAGGCAGTGCGCATATTTATGTAAGAGGAGTTTGTGATATAATAAGGTCTTAGGTTGGATGTTATTACAAGATTGCCCCTGAGATTTAACACGGTTTGGCTTCACTGGCAACTTTACCTTTTCCAGAGCTCTCTCTCTTTGCTAGCTGTGTCTCTCTGTTGCTGCCTTACCTGGTTTACCATTTTCATACTACTATTATAATTCAAAATATCTTACGTGGATCCAAAAAATAAATTAAAAAAAACAGAACCTACATTCTATGCTACGAATTAATGAATAATCCTGTTTTAGTCATCTTTTTTGTGTTCATCTTATCATTATGATTCTTTTATTATCTTGTATTCTAGAAGTTAAAAAAAATTATACAATAATGTCATTAAATTCAAAAATTACATAAAAATCAAATCTTAAATTGTTCTATATATCTTGAACTTTAAAAGAATGTAATAAAATAGCAAAATGAAGTTTGATTTTTATTGTAATTTTTGAATTTGATAATGCTATCAATAATTTTTTAGGTATTAAAATAAAAATTAATTTTAAAAAATGGAAAAAATAATGATAATATGGGCAAAACATGAATGTATGTAATAAGTCTGCTTGATTATCAGCGAGTCATCTTATTAGATAGGTATACTTGCTAGTCATCTTAGGGCCTGTTTGGTTTGGCTGATTAGGCCTTACTATATCTGAGATTAGATTAAATACTATGTTTGCTTGACAAGATATATTCTCTTCATAGTCCGAGATTTAATCTCACGATGAGGCGGCCCAGTACCTAATCCTGCGTAATCGTGCGATTAAAGTCGGACCCTCCCCCCTGCGACAATTTCTATCGAGGGCTTCCTTTCCTTCCTCATACCATTTTGCCCTTTCCATCAATATTGCTCTCGCCTCTCGTCTCTGACTCTCTGCCTTCTGCAACGTGCTGAAATTGTTGTGCTCCAAGAGCTCCAATTCAAACAATCGCCAGAGAAACCAGAAGAGTGCTCGAGTTGTTGTTCCCCTTCGTCATTCACATTAGTAAGCAAGCGAGGATTGAAGATAAATTTGGGTTCTGAAAAGGAATAGCCTGAATCTGCAAACCTCGAACTCATCGGTACCATTTCTATACATCTTCTTGAATTTATGAAATTATTTGCTCCACCCATTCCGATTCAGGCCTAGAACTCCAGCGAAAACCTAATTGTAGGTATATTTTTGTGCAAATATTAGCTCGGATAAATTATGGGTAAAATTAGATGGGTTTATGCTTCGCAGTAGTATTCATTACTTATTAACACACGATCCTTGGAACGACATGGCTTCCTCGTCACAAAATTTGTATTATAAATTGTATAATCTTGCAGTATAGTTATGGTTTGAGTCTGCTTTTAATATAGAGAAGCTTGGATAATAGATGAGTGATCTTAATCTTTTCTTTTCAACAATATGGATTTCTATTTATTTCTTTGCTCTATAGCATAATATAACGACATCAAAGCAACTACAACACACTTGAAGCATTAGCAGACCCTTCAAACAAGTCTAGATGCGTACCTTTTGCATGAATAATTCACAAAGAAATAAACCACTGGTTCAGCTGTTCTGTTTCTTTGTAAAATTCACATTAGGAACAACATAAACAACATATTTGACTGTTGTGGATGTTCGAACAGCTTACCAAAGTCCAGTGTTTCTTCTTCAAGATATCGAGGATTGGGGACATATATAACACGATACTAAAAGCTATATGTTCTTCAAGTGTAATTTGGTCATTTTTATATAGGTTATCAGGTGCAAGGTTGTAATTTAAAAAAAAAAAAAAAAAAACTTTTGAGCCACGCATATTAAATATCTCAAAGTTTGCGATTAAAGTCATATCGCTACTACCATGATTGGGTCGAGATCTTTGGTAACGATTGTGCAACTGGAAAAACTTCCCAGGGTCCTGAGGATCTTTCGAAAGCTGCTAAAGCTGCTCAAGAAGCTGGTAAAGAAGCCCAAAAATCTGCTCAAGAAGCTGGTCTCAAAAGAAAAAAACAAGCTGATAAAGTTGCATATGAAGAGCCATACTTTCCTTACTTTGATGCAGATGAATTTCCCTTCAACCATAGTGAATTCCAGCTTAACCTTAATGAGCAGGATCATCATGATTCCAGGAATGATAGTATGCCTGTTGAGGAAGAGATTCAGGATACCCCTTCTCCGGGTGAGTGCAACTCGGTTAACACTAACAAAAGGGATGGTAAGAAAATTCAATCCACTAGAAAACGTAGCTGGCTTGATACATCCTCGAAGGAGCCAGTTATTTTTAATCTCATGGATGAGTTCTTCAAACAACAGAATGAGTCCATTGGTATTTTCATGGACAAGCTAGATAAGTGTGGGGAGAATTCAATGAACAACCAAGCTGAAGTTGTTGACAAGACAAAGCTCGTTCTTGAAGCATTGAGTAAAATAGGTTTTCTTACTGAGGAAAATCTGTTGTTCCTCTCGTACAAAATTGCAAAAGATGCAAGCGTAACAAACTTATTCCTCAACTACTCTGAAGGTCAACAAATCACATTTGTGAACATGATGCTCTCTGGAAAGGTAATGGCTTGAAACTCTTGGAATATTTATTAGATGCATATATATATATATATGTAATGAAACTCTTGGATCATTATCTTTTGGTATTTTTGTAGATTTGCTAACAGCTGGGATATGATGTATATGGCTGGTTTTTTTGGTAAATATATGTAAACAACTCTATGAAATTGTTCATGATTTCAACTCTGTGATAAAAATCTATCGAATAGCAAATATTTATGTCTTTTAATTGAAGTCTGGACTTATGGTGATGAAGATGTTTAGAATCATATACAATGGTGTAAATTGCCTGGACCTTTACTGATCTGAAACATCTATGAATCTGTTTAGAGCTCAGCTTGAGTGTGCAAAGCAAATCCAGAGTCAACTCTGCAGAGACTCTTATGTTTGTGTTTTGTTATTATTGTTGTGTTTTGTTGTTAGTGTGATTCCGTTTTGTTTGATTTGTGTTTGATCATAGAGCATGTATCTTTGCGTGGTGTGGGTAGAAGGAGAAGATGATCTAGACGATGCATATGCTACAATGAATTTTCTGTACAGAATTTTTAGGAACATTGAAGGAAATGGATTTCCTCTATTTTTCGATCATCAATCAACAAATATCAATTCAAAATCCATTCGTGCTTACAATTTTAAAAGAATTCCTAAAGATAATTTTGGTAGAACTTTCATACTTTATCGAATTCAATCCACATAAACATTCTTGTCAATCAATATATACTCCTATTTCATTTTTTGGTTGTCAATATATATGTTCTCACCGATTCAATTCATAAAGAGCCGTACACATGCGATAATGTTTTTTTCTCTTCCATTTGCATAGTTCTTCCATCATATGCGATTGAGAGAATTGTTGCTCTATTAGTACTATTATGGTGTTTTAATTCTTACTTAAAAATAATTAGAAAGTGTCGATAGATTATAATTAAAATTTCTTTTTGGTCAAATTTGCAATATTCTTTTATATCACAACTCAAATTAACAATATATATATATATATATATATATATATAATTATTAGAAAATGTTCAATAGATTAATTTCGTCATTAATTAATATATATAATCATTCAAATTTGCAATTATATTATTTCCATCATATTCCAATTACATATGATTAAAGTATAAGAACATATATTGAATAATCTTATAGAAGGGTATATTAGTAAATGAACAATGATATAACATTATACAATCTTGCAAACCAAACATGATTATCAATCATATAAAAAGTTAACATGGCAACCAAACATCTTTCTTTTATCCGAGATTCAATCTTGACTTATCCCGGATTATATCTTGCATAATCTAATCTATCGAACCAAACGGGCACTTATTAGATAGATGCACTACTGAAGAATCAAATCAAAACACATACATATGGTTTAACAAGTCAGTACGATTCCAATAGAATTCTTTAAAGGGGCACACTTGGGTGAGCCCGGCCATACTATACGGCCGTTCAAAAGATTGATACTTTTATTTATATAGATTAACATTTTTCTGTATAAAGATTGACACTTTTAAAAATTGGCACTTTTATTCGTTAAATAATTATGTTAAAGATTGACACTTTTATTCATACTAGCAGAGATTACGTGCGTTGCACGTAGATTTAATTTTTTAAAATTAATTTTATTAAAATAGAAGTGTAATATGATATTTAAATTAATATAATTTTGTTTATTAAGTTGCTACTGCATATATTTTGGTTTATAGAAAATCATTTCTATAGATTGAAACCACATGACATAAATAAATCAACCTAATTTAAAGTTAATAATATTACAAAGATATCACCTAAATTATTGCAAGTAATATTCCCTCCGTCTCAAGTATTCCAACACCATTTTCTTATTGGGTTGTCTCAAGTATTCTGACATCTTTTCTTTTTGGGAAATAATTAGCTAATTAATAGTACAATTAATAAATCTCTTATTACACTTAACATTATCTAATTAAATCTCATCATCCGCTCAGCTCACAGCACGTATCCCAATAAAATTTAAATCCTAAAAATTTTAACTATCTTAATTTTCTCGTTTGTTATTCGATTTTTATGATTTTTATACCAAATTAAAGGTCTTGATACGATCTTTCATTTAGGTCTTGATACGATCTTTCATTTAAGATCAAACATGGATATGTTTTTATGCATTTATGATGCTCTAGTTTAAAAATATGTCTAAATACATAAACCACATCACATCCATACACACATTACACTTTACACACTAAATACCCTCGTCTTAAGTTCCGTGCCAAAAAAAAAGGTGTCAAAATACTTGAGACGGAAGCAGTAATATATTTATAGAATTAGGTTAGTTCGAACTTTGCTTAGAATACTTAAGAAACATGAAATGAAAAGTTAATAATAATAATAATAATAATAATAACCAATTTATGTATTCTTGATAAGTAATTTAAAATATCAATATAATATTCTTTTTTTTAAATGTTTGACTTGATTGATGCCAAACATTTTTTTTATCATGATCATATAAAATATATGACAATGCAACTTTCAAAAAAGAAAAATTCAGTTCTTTTCCTTTTTTCTAATAACTTCATAACCTAATGAAACTTCATAGGCATTGCACCTCTGTTTATATTTGAGGATAATATGTGTCATCTTTAATATTAAAAATTATAATATAAATAAATAGATTTAACACTTGTTTATAAATTCGAGTTATTACGTGAAATGAATTTCTAACATGGTATCAGAGCTTTTGGCTAACATCGAAGTCATGTGTTCAAAACTTGCTGAAAACAACTCTACCTATATCGTTCAAAGTATTTGTTGTAATAGAAGCCCATGTCCTAAAGTCTGGTAAATTGGAACTCCCTCCTTTGTCAAAAGTCTGGCTTCATCATTGATCTGAACTGTTCTATAGGGGTGAGCAAGAACCGAACCGGCCGACAAAACCAATCGTAACCGACCGGAGTCGGTCGGTTTTTTTCGGTTATTTTTAGCATCGGTTGTCGGGTCGGCCAGGAAATTTCAGAACTGACGAGTTTCGGTCGGCTGTCGGTTATGCAGATTTGAGATCGGTTCATAACCGACCGACCGACGTTTGCACCTATTATTAAATTAACTATGATTTTATAATACTGCTAAAATCGTAAAATGATATTGGTAAGTCATGATCTAATCCCAATATGAAGAAGACTGAATTCAATCCTCAATTTTTCACTCACGACTTCTCACTCCCCACGCACCCAAACCCTCGCCGACTCGCCCTCCCATCGCGATTCGGATTCGCGACACAACACCCGAGCATCGTCGCCGACTCGCCGTGCCTACACAGAATCACTGGCGTGCCCCATCATCGCCAACGTGCCCCTTCGCCGCCTGTAGACGCAATTTCGAAGGTATTACCTCTAACCTTGAAAATCTGAAATTTGAAATTCTGAAATTTATGTTGATAAATCTGAAATTTCGTAGCTTTATTTATATTGTTAAATCTGAAATTTGAATTATGAAATCTGAATTTTGTTATTTTGATTCTCTGGGCAATAGCTCACCCCTAATATTATCTTCTCCAATCTGCAGTATTTGCACTATGTCATAAAGCGAAGGTGTTGAAGGTCCTGAAGCCTGAAGGAGAAATCTTCATTGTTCGAAACTTAGAAAATAATGCAAGAAATCATCGTTGTCGGTTTTTAATAACCGACCGAACCGACTGGTCGGTCGCCGGTCGGGTTCGACGTCGGTTTTTGAACAGCTATCGGTCGGCGTCGGTTGGCTAGTTCAGGATCGGTTCGGCCCATCGGTTTGCAATTTATAGGTCGGTCGGCCGGCCGAACCGACCGATGCTCACCCCTACTGTTCTAATTAGTTTGACTTTATAATCCTTGCTATATATAGAATTTGAAACTTCCAAACAACTAAAAATTAGTTAATATTTATCTTTCTTGACGCTTGATATGGTTTTGATTCCACGATATTCAAAATCTTATAAAAATAATGTCCTTGTCATGCAACATGAATCATAACTATTTTCGGAACAAAAAAAATATATATTTTTTTTTTGTCAAAGCACAAATTTTTGAACCACTACCATTAAAGAATATTGTAAAAGAGAACTCTCTTTTGCAATTTGATCACAACTCGGTTGATCGACAAAAAATTTTGATTAAATAATCAAAATAAATTTCCATCAAATATCAATATGCAAAAGTACACCCCCAACATGACATCTCTTATATATGTATGTTTCCAAATTCTCACACTGGCGTATCATGTACCAAGATACTAAATTTAAATTCTCATGATTTATTAGAAAAACAAAAGGTTCCTTTATAAATTAAATTCGCTATGAGTAATGGAACTCTCCTATTATATTTAATAATGTTTTTTGATTTTTTTAACTTGATTATATCATGAGACACATCTATTATACAATCTACTATTCCCTCTGTCCTCTATCTTTTTTGCACAAATTTTATTTCGTTACGTTGCTAAAAAAAATTTACTTTTCTTTTTTGGACACTATATCCGATTACAATCACTTTATGTTACTCTTTCTCACCTCTATTATTTATCATTATACCACACCACCTAATATTTCATTAAAATCGGTATAATTATTTTTTTTGCAAAAATATGGGGAGAGAAAATATAATATTATTAAATCAGCAGTAGTGAATTATTCCATACTCAAACATCTCTCTTAAATATTTTTTTTTTCTTTTTGAGGAAAATATCTATTGAATTCTTGTTTAATCAAATATTTTCTTTTTCTATATTTATAAAGTCAAAAGTCAAAATCCTGTCCACTACAGCAATAAATCCGGCTGTTTAGAGAATTTAGGAGAGACACGTGTATTCGCTATATTGAGATTTTTAGTGTAAGCTTTTCTAGAAAATGGTATAATTGAATAATGGTATTGTGACTATTGTCAATGCTTAATTTTTTTTTTTAATAATGTATTTTGTTAGAGATATAATGCATTGTGATTCATTTTGTAATGCACTAATAATTTTATAATGCATTTTGTTAGATATTATTTTTTTTATAATGCATTTTGTTAGAGATTATAATGTATTATGATCCATTTTGTAATGCACTAATAATTATACATAATATAATATACGCAATGCCGTATTTATAGAAAAAAAATTAAATGCATTATGATATAGCATTATGCATGCATTATGTGTATGAATAATGCATTATATTTAATGCCGAGAAAAACATGTATAGGTAATGCATTGCATCAAATGCATTATAATGCAAAATTAAATTAAATGTATTATTAAAATGCACGACTTATAACACAAAATGAAATGCAAAATTAGATGAAACGCATTATTAAAATGCATAATGCAAAATGAAATGCATTTTAAAATTGCACTTGGAGCAAATAAAAAATGAAAAGAAAAGTGAAAATTTAATGACGAAGAAACACATAAAATAATCATATACTTAATTGTCGAACATGTATTACCAGGAATATGAAAAAATAAGTGTATCATATGTATGCGTAATTTTAGAATATGCAATTTAAATCCCATAATTTAAGGTACCGAATTAACCGTTCATTAATTATCAAGAGGGAAAAGTACAAAATTAACCCTTTGCAAATATAATTGATTAAACTATAATCTAAATAATAAAATAATTATTGACCATTGATCATTAAATTTGGACGGTTTGGATCTTTTCTTATTTCTTACAACAAAGCTCTTTTTCATATGATTTCTCCTCTATATATATATATGCAACATTAATTTTGGATTGAATTAGTTCTAGTGTTAACAACACAATTGACGGATATGTATCATTAGATTTCTTTTAAATATAATATAGTATTAATATATCATATATTTAATGAAATACTCTTCTACGTTGCATGCACGAAATAGACACGAATCCTTAATATTACTTCATTCTTCATATAATTACCCTATTGCCCTTAAAATAAAATACATAATAGGGATGTAATAGGCAACTCAAATTTTGTAAAATAAGACACTTTTATAATAGGGTATAGATAGATTAACACTTTTCTGCATAAAAATTTTATTCACCCAAGTTTTTGTCTTCTTTAAATTTTAAAAGATCAGTTACGGAAAATTCAACTTAACATTTTTATCATAGAATTCTCAAATATTATATTTAATACCGCTAGTCCAGACACACATAATTTGATTGAAATAATCAAAAGCGAAAGATTGATTAGAGATAATTATTCAAGCAAATAAAGTCAAACCATAAACATCCAAACCGACCATAGAGCGAGATCAAGTAATCTAATTATTTGTAGTTATTTTGTTCTATTTTTTTCAACCAACAAAACTCCATATAAATATCGTGCCCCACTAGAAATCTTAGGCGAACATTAAAAATAGATCTTAAATATTTTTAGGATGTGTTATTTCAATCTAAGTGATACGACTATCTAGTGACTATACTCTTAAGTGTAGCATCGAGTAATTTTACTTGATCAATTTTTTATTTTTTTTTTGGCAGTTACTTGATCTAATTTTTAATTGCGAGTAATATCAAAAAGTGAAGGTATGTAATATCTATGTTCAATACATCCATATATCAAAGGCAACATCTACTGCACTATGACAAAATGCATGTTAGAAGTTCATAATATTTTTTTTGCGCGTGTATTAGTCTAATAATAGGAAGTTAATTAATAAATACGAACATTTTAATTTAATACATCTTCATTTCCTACTTTACAAAATGACTTTTCATCTTGAGATTATGTATTTTTGATTATTTGTTGGTGAGAGAATCTAATGAAGAGAGTTGGGAAATCCTATTTTGATATGTGAGAAAGTGTTACAAAAAATGGGAGTATGCTTTTTTTTTTTTCTTTTTTTTTTTCTCTTTTTTTTTTTTTCCCGGTACTATGAACTTAATCATAGAAGATCCACCGCCTATCGTAGTGTATCCATCAATGATGTGCTAGTGTTATATCGATAATTTTTTTAATAAATATTCTATTTTTTAAAGTAAATTTTAGTTTTTTTTTTAATGGGGAATTATATTATAACAACATTCTTATTTATAGTATTGTCAAATCATCCGTATACATATGAAATGTGACCATGGTGTTATTAATCATGTCAAATCACAATTAATCATTTGATTAGCATGTACTCCCTCCATCTCATCCTAAATGACCCCTTTCTTCGGCATGGGTATTAAGGAAGAAGTGTTTACGGTATAAAGTGTACTGTATTTAAAGAGATAATATGATTTATCTATTTAGACATATTTTAAATCTAGAGCATCATAGATGCATAAAATATATATTGATGTTTGATCTTAAATGAAAGATCGTATCAAGACATTTAGTTTGGTACAAAAATCATAAAAAAAACGGAGAACAAACGAGCAAGTTATGATAATTTAACCTTTAAGAATTTAAATTATATTATGATATGTGTTGAGAGGTGAGTGGATGATGAGATTTAATTAAAGAATATTAAGTGTAATACGAGATTTACTAATTGTATCCTTATTTGGCTAATTATTTCCTTATCATTTATGGTGAGACGGCCCAAATAAAAAATAAGATCATTTAAGATGAGACGGAGAGAGTACTAATTAATATTAAAAGATACCTAATTTAAAATTCGGAAGTAATACGGTGACAATCCCAAAGTTTCTGTTGTCCATTATATTATATTGTTATAATTAATCGTTCTGCAATTTTGGAATTAAAATACGTCTACCTTTATCTTTACCTTTTTTATTATCGTTAATGATTTTATAGCAAACATTGCATCTGAGACATCAACGAATAGATTAATCATCTCCAAAGTTAATTAAAGTTTTAAATTATTTTGTTATTCTCTTACAAAATTACGAACACGTACGATATAGTAACTCAATAAAAATCATACTAATTGGAATTAAGTTCATATAATAAGTGGAGTATTTTGCCTGGAAACTTATCTCTTAAGCACATGGAATTATGAAAATAGAACAAGTCTTCGTCGCAAACCCATTTCCTTTTGGTTTGAGAATTTATTTATAATTGATTATATAACTTGACCAAGTGTGATGTCATTTGATTTATTCAATATTTTACTCCTAATCTAGAATTTTTGCTTGAATAGACTAGGCATAATACATTACTACATAGATTTTGACTTTATTTTAATAACATATACCTTAACAATTAAGTTTATCTAATTACATTCCACGACAGTCAATCATTTTGTTCAAGTAGACCAGACACAGCAAGGAGTTCAAATAATTTGGTATATCTATCCAGCTTAATTATGAGAAAAAAAAAAAAAATTAGGCCTATTGAATTAAAATATTTGTTGTTTACAATACAATTAATAACCTTGGAAATGTACGTACGATTATCGATTGACAGGTTGAAATAAATTAGATTTGTTTTCATATTATTTAGTAGTTACTTAAATTGTAAAGGTATATTTTATTCCTTTTTGTTTTTTTGGATAAGTAGCAAATAACCCCTTATCATTCCTACCCTAGTGCAAAAACACCCTTAAGAAAACGTTGGGTGCTGCCAGCACCCTAACGTTCGTAAAAGCGGAGCAAAAAACACCCTTTATTGACGGTGGTCCAAACGCCGTTAAAAAAATTGATTATTGCATTTCTTTAATTTTCTATGGAAGTCACCCTCAACTTTCACCGTTATGTTCTCCAAACTCCACCAGAAAACCCACAAATTTCATCACCTTTATCAACCGCTCCACAATCACTTCTTCGCCGCTGAAGATGACAACCACGCCCCTTGGTCTATCCGCCACCATAATTGCGACCCCTTCCTTTCCCAGCGGCTTCTCTGCATCAAAGTCATATGTGACTTCTTTCCCTCCAAGAACAAAACCCAAGCCCGCTTGTCAAGAAATTCCAAATAAACCAAATTATATCATTCTCTTCAGCTGGTGGGAGGGATAATCCAATGGAAATTCAGAAAAATGGGGTTCCTGTTTCTTGATTCCCCTCATCTAGTCATCTTCTTAATTCAGAATAGGTCGCCATATATATGCATATACTATTATATGTATTTATAGCTTTAGATTGTACTCCACTTGAGTTGTTTGTGTGCTATCCTGGATATGAATTCGAAGCATCAAGAATATGTGAGGCTGATTGAAATTGAGTTTTAATGGATGTTCTTTTTTTTAGATGTAAAATATTTAGCTGGGATCACATAAAAATATATAAAAATACAAAAATCAGTTTTCCTCTAACAACGTTTGGACCTCCGTCAGTAGAGGGTGTGTTTTGCTCCACTTTACGAACGTTAGGTGCTGGCAGCACCCAACGTTTCCTTAAGGGTGTTTTTGCACTAGGGTGGAAACGATAAGGGGTTATTTGCTACTTATCCCCATTTTTTGGATGATTGAGTAATATATATATGTATATATATATATATGGATGCATTCATGTGAAAACTTATTTTTTTGTAAAAACTGCAAATCATGCATAAAATGTTGTATTTTATGCACAAAATGTTACATTTTTATGTATAAAATGTTGCATTATCATAATGATGCATTATATGCATAAAATAATATTTTTTTTATGCAATATTTTATGCATAAAAATGCATGGTTTGCAATTTTCACATAAAGATAGATTTTCATATGATATGTTCCCTATATATATATATTTGAAACGAATTGAGTGCTATGTTTAAAACTAAAAGGAGAAAAAAAAAAAAAAAAAAAAAACTCCGAATGAGCACAAGGAATTACAAAGAAACCTTGCACCTAAGCCTAAGCCTAAGCCATAAGTCGGACCTCCTTTGTAAATTCCAAAAAAAAAAAAAAAGAGGGGGGGGGGGGGGGGGGGGGGGGGGGGGGGGGGGGTAAGTAGAAAAAACCAAAAAATAGTATTTTATGTGGAATTAAATTGAAAATAGGAATACGAACAATTGTTATATCATGATTATGAATTAAATGTTGGTTTTCGCAAAAGCTATGATAAGATATGAAGATATTTGTGATAGTATAAGTTTGGCACTATTTTAATGTTAAGTTTCTGATATTGTTTAATACTCTCTTTGTTTTTTTTTTTTTGTTTTTTTTTTTGGTTTTTTTTTTTTAATGTCCAAATCGCCACATTGCAAAGATCAAGAAAATGCGTAAATTTACATTTCAATCTTATTTATTATTCTCTTTTTTTTAGCACCAACTTATATATAACATTTTGAAAAAAATAGCTATTATGTTATCAAATTCTGAAATGAAACACTTAAAAATAAACAATAAAAATAGTAACTATGATACTTAAAAAAATACGGAGAGTGTAGATTACAAAAAGACAACAATACTATTTATAGTGTGCAGAGAATGATTTTAGACAACAAAAGAATTAAGGATACAGTTAATGACTTGAAAACTCTCAAGGTGATGCTTTGTATTCCAACATTGATAACATCTGCTCCAATAATGTTCAATGCATCTTAATTTACATGCAGATTGCTAATTAACCTTTTAGCACCCCTCTTTAATTTGCAATCTTAAAAGAAAAAATATCACAAAAGGTTTGGAACGGCGAGAGTATATGGTTTTATCATTTTTTTTTCTTTAATTTATGAAAGCCCTATTTATAATAAACTGCTCTGTATTGGTTAATCATGATCAACTTGTGAAGGAATATTTTTAAAATACCTAATTCGAGATTTCGAGAAATATTTCATACAATACGTTATGGTTACTAAAATAAATTGAATTGCCCACACATATCTATCAGTTTGTGATTTGATGAGTTCGTTTTGGGACTAGAAATATTACGTGTGTGGGAATAAAGAGAAGGTTTGTTCTATGAAATTCCTCAACATAAACGTGGCTAATGCTTGGTCTCCAAATTATGAGTATATTAGCTACCACAATATCATTGTGTGCTCAAGCACGTCTTTTATTTCTATATTTTTAATTTACATAGACCACACGAATTTTATTTTTATGCATCTTATAACTCCTCAAGAAAAAAAGAAAAGGAAAAAGAGTTCTATTCCCTTTCAACTTTTCCCATTTTGACTGGCAAAATCGCTTTCTTCTTTCAAACAAAACCGTTGTGTTTTATATGATTGTTCTTCGATAATGTAATGTCAAACTTCTACGTGGTAGGCCTAATTATCGAACAAATATATGTGACTATGTGGAGTACTATCAAAATTAAGAATTTTTTTTTTTAGAAATTTGATATGTAAATAAATATTGGAACTTATAATAAATTAATAAGTATGGTCTCTTAGGAAAGAATGACTAGCATACCAAACTAATTAAACTGAAAATCATTAAACAACAAATTAAATATTGAATGATTAAAATAAAATTTAAAGATCAAGCTTATTTATTTATTTGTTCGTTTTTTTGAGAGTAGTATTAAATAGGGAAATACTTCCCCTCATCCTCCAATATGACATGTGTCAAGTTGAGCGGGACGAATGAAGTAACTCTTAATTATTCACTACATTAACATATAATCATATTATCATTCCTTCCAACAATCTTGTCAATGGATCATAATATACAAACACACTAAACGAAACATACTAACAACATCTGTAGCCGCGACTAAATCGGCCCGGGCACTTCAAGGCACTGGCGACGTGGCACGCCCCTATTCGTCCAATTTCAAATTTTGTTTTGTTTTTTTTGTTTTTTTCATCTTTTCCTTTTAATTCGCTGCACACATATTCTTCATCTTTTCCTTATAATTTTTTTGGTGACTAGTCACCGTTGTGGATGCTTTAATGGAGCATGAGTGAGAGTAACTAGTTGTAGTTGTTCACTTGATTTGGGTATCTCAATGGACATTAAAATTTGAACTGAGGATATGTCTTCTAGTTGCTTTGACAAAAGAAGGTTGCACAAAATCTTGTGATTCTCTCTATATCAATTAGAGTTTTTTTTTTTTTTTTTTTTTTTTGTAGGGAAATTGACTTTTTTTATAAAAAAAATAAAAAATAATATTATTAATTCTGAAGATCATTTTAAAGTTTCTGGAGAGGACAATTTTTCCGTTTTCATTCCGGTTTCTCTTCATCAGAATCTCCCAGACTCCACAGTGTGTTGTCTTCCGTCTCTCTCTCTCTCTCTCTCTCACACACACACACACACACACGCACACATTATACACAAACAGAGGCAGAAGAAAGAAAAACGGTGATCTCACGCAGTTCAGACGTTCGAAACACGATCATGGAATTATCGATGAACATACAATCTACATTCCTCGCCGGAACAGCCCCACTTTCGCATTCACTCCCCACCGTCCTGCCGCCCCAGCGCCGCCCCTTCTCCGCCACGAGCACCGCTACGTCCGCCTCCCTGAAACCCACGCTCCTTCACACCCCTCCCTTCAGAAACCCACATCAAATTCCCTCTAAATTAAGTACAGCTGCCGCGGAAACACAAACACACACAATCACCGCCACTCTTCAAGAAGAAGAGGATGAAGACACCGAATCCCTTTTCTCCGATTACACTTCCGATCAATCAGAGTTCAATCACAAGCGCGGGAACAAGAATCCAACCGGGGCATCGTCCATTTCATCCGGTGTAAGGTTGGAAAACGTGAGCAAGAGCTACAAGGGCGTGACAGTGTTGAAAGACATCAACTGGGAAGTGAAAAGGGGGGAGAAGGTCGGATTAGTCGGCGTTAATGGCGCCGGGAAAACGACCCAGTTGAGAATCATATCGGGTTTGGAAGAACCCGATTCGGGGAGCGTGATCAAGGCGAAGCACAACATGAAAATCGCCTTCTTAAGCCAAGAATTCGAGGTTTCAGCAAGCAGGACCGTGAGAGAAGAGTTGTTGAGCGCGTTCGAGGAGGAAATGGAGGTTTCTCAGAGTCTAGAGAAGGTGCAGAAGGCGATAGAGAAATCAGTTGATGATTTGGAGCTAATGGGAAGGCTCTTGGATGAGTTTGATTTCCTTCAGAGAAGAGCTCAAGCTGTGGATTTGAATGAAGTTGATGTTAAGATCAATAAGCTGTTACCTGCACTCGGATTTTCGCCCGAGGATGCAGATAAGAACGTCGGTTCATTCAGTGGAGGGTGGCAGATGAGATTGTCACTAGGAAAGATTTTGCTTTCGGTACACATAAATTTGCCGTTTCGATTGTTTGGAGTTGGTATCTTTAGTTATCTAAGGATTAATTTGAACTTGTTTCTAGGCTATGCTTGAATTCGTTTTGATTGCAACTTTTATTGTTGTTGATCATCATCTATGATTAATTGCAGGATCCTGACCTGTTGCTTTTGGATGAACCTACAAATCATCTTGATCTTGACACAATTGAGTGGCTCGAGGGCTACTTGAAGAGGGAAGAGGTGCCAATGGTGATCATATCCCATGACAGGGCTTTTCTTGATCAGTTGTGTACTAAGATTGTTGAAACCGAAATGGGAGTTTCGAGGACGTATGAAGGAAATTATTCTGATTATGTTATTGCAAAGGCAACGTGGGTCGAAGCTCAGTTTACTGCGTGGGAGAAACAGCGTAAGGAGATTGAACATACTAGAGACTTGATTAGCCGGTTAAGTGCAGGAGCAAATGCTGGTCGTGCTTCAACGGCTGAAAAGGTCTCTATTGATCTTATAGTAACTGATCTTGAGTTTTATTGTCATTGTTGTTTAGGAGAAACACAAGTCTACTTATGATGAAATTCCAAGTTGTCTTAGGAATTTGCCTTGTCATTCTATGCGTGGGGTTTGAGTTTGCATTTTATTTTAGTTGTACTGTTCCTGATTCCTTTCTCATTGTTTGGCATCAGAAACTTGAAAAACTCCAGGATGAGGAACAAGTTGAGAAACCCTTCATTCGAAAGCAGATGAGAATTAGGTTTCCAGAACGAGGAAGAAGTGGCCGATTTGTTGTGACAATAAATAACCTGGATTTTAGTTATGAGGATAAGGTAATTGACTTGTTAGAGGTGTATTCAGTTATATTCAGAATGAATTGTTTCAAAAAAACTTTCAAAAACATGCATATGTACAAGTGTTGCTCGTGATTTCTTTTTTTTTTTTACTTTGTTGGTACAGTGTTCTCTGGTCTTGTTGCTTCATAAATGTAATTTTTTATTTTTTTTCCAGGTTCTGTTTAAGAATGCGAATTTGACCATTGAAAGAGGAGAGAAAATCGCCATTCTTGGTCCGAACGGGTGTGGGAAAAGTACGTTTCTGAAACTGATTATGGGGATGGTAAAGCCAGACAGAGGTGAAATTTTGCTCGGGGAGCACAATGTTTTACCAAACTATTTTGAGCAAAATCAGGTATATTTGTGCTATTCTCAATCTCTTCTAACTGGATTTTCTTGTCTGCTTTTACTTCTTCGAACGATTTATTTGAGAAGTTGATTCCCTTTTGCAGGCAGAGGCACTTGATCTGGAAAAAACAGTCATAGAAACTATTGCTGAAGTTGCTGAAGACTGGAGACTCGATGACATAAAGGGTCTCCTAGGCCGTTGCAACTTCAAGGATGATATGCTTGATCGAAAGGTTTCCTTTCTAAGTGGTGGTGAGAAGGTATATGACAATATTCGACTTTTAATTTAGACAAAAACTTGTGTCGTGTCTGAGACTGTATTGCTGCTCAAGATCCGGATAACTATCGGTTCTGATTGAGTTTGGATCTGAATTTTGACATGTGCTCTCCCTTTAAATAGCTGTTACTTTGCTTAGTTATGGTGCAATGTCTTTCAAGCTTAACTTGAAGTTCATTTGATAGGCCCGACTTGCATTTTGCAAGTTCATGGTCACACCTTCGACACTTCTTGTTTTGGATGAGCCTACTAATCACTTGGACATACCCACGAAGGAGATGCTCGAGGTTTGCTTTCTAACCTTGTTTTTCCTGCTAACATCTCAGGTCGTATTCCCTTAACATACTAAATTTTCTTTGTCGATTTGTTATACTTGTTTATTAGGAGGCGATTAATGAGTACAGGGGGACTGTTATTACTGTTTCACACGACAGATATTTCATTCGCCAAATTGTCAATCGAGTGTTGGAAATAAAAGATGGGAAGCTACAAGACTATGCAGGAGACTACAATGTAAGTCGATTGTTCTTTCTTTCTTGATTTTGTGGTACTTTCTTTTTCTGGCACATTAATGTTATCAGTTTCTTAAATGTTGCAATCCCATGTTGATCTTTGTAGTATTACTTGGAAAAGAACCTTGAAGCGAGAGAAAGAGAGCTCGAACGACAGGCAGAGTTAGAGGAGAAGTCTCCAAAAGCAAAATCAAAATCCAAGATGACAAAGGTAATTCTGAGTCTGGATTTATGGAACTTTACATTATTAGGTCATTTGTCAAGTATCCTCACAAAGTTATTTTACCTTCTTGCTTTTCGACTAGGCGGAGAGGGGAGCTAGGAAGAAACAGAAGATGCAGGCATTTCGAGCTGCTAAGCAGAATTCCAAAGGATTAAAAAATGCTAAAAGATGGAAGTGAGACTGCTGCAGAATTTGAAATATATTTACTCCAATTAGACCAAGTTGTTCATTTGTACATATATACATAGACCACAAATAGAGATAGGTAGCTTGTATCATGAGAAGATCTCTCTTATTTCTGAGATCTTTGCATAGATATACAATACATCATTGATAAATTCTTGTATAAAGTAGTAAAATGTAGAGGCATTTTTATGAAACTTACTATAAAAATTAAAAAAAGTATAGGCTTGGGGGAGTAGATGCACACAGAAATATTCAACTTCTTAAGATACAAATATTTTCAAGAAATTCGGATAACTGATGATTTGGAAGTAAGAACACTTGCATAACAAAGCAATATGCTCGAACCCATTAACAAAATAGCTCATTTTTTCATTCATGCTGGAATATAACTTCCTCCTCAGCTACTATCCAATCGTCATCACCAAATTTAACTTGAAACTTTGCATCTGCACAGTTCTGAAAAAAAGAGAAGAGGAACCAGTTATTCGTTTTATATACTAAAAACGAGAATCAAACCAGCAGAGAAATCAGCTATTGCAGTAAAAGGCAGTATAAGAATATACTAAGGAAGATAGTATTATGAAGGAAAACACTAAGGACTGGCATATTATACTTCATTACCCTTTTACAGTTACTTTTATTTATCTCATAAGACCCCTGTTGCACTTGTACAAGACTAGTATACTTACCGAGGAACAAGTGTAGACTAATGCAGTCAACCAATCAAATTTTTCCAAAGATATCCTCCGTTGATCATCAGCTCTTTCCAACAAGAAAAATATCAACGTAGGCATCAACTGCATTTCGAAATGCCTTGGCCCACCACAAAGCCTGCACAACCCGGGATTCTCCATCTTTCCAGAGGCCAATAGAGGTTGTCCACCATATGAGTACCTAGTACACAATCACAAACCTCAAGAAAAGGATGAAACATAATTTGTTTGCTACACACAGACAAAGAATAGTCGCTTTAGTTACTATGATATGTTTATGCGGAATCAAATGTGTGGTCACAGCAGAGCTCCAACAAAAGCTTTTACCTGAAGCATTGCTCTGGGTAGGCATCCATTCGTTTCATGAACTTGAGGTAAGTTCTATCAGCATTTAGTGCGTTATCGTATTCATATTTCTCTTCTCCATATGTATCTCCATCAGAATCATCTTTATGATTATTCTCATACTCTTTGATGGATATTTGGAGCTTAGAACTTTCAGAAGTAGCATTTTTGGATAGCTTCTCTTCTTGAGTATATGTGTAGAAGCACGGCAAAGCTGGATTAAGCAAATGGAGATACGATCAGTACATAATATGTAAATTAGTAACAGCGGGGAAAAGCTGGGAGTTCTTCACTAACATAGTTACTCGTGTATGCAACTCTACTATAAAACATATTTCATCACATAGAAGTATAATTTAGCAATATTATCTACTCAAAAGGCTTCACTGTAAATCTACTCTAAAGTTTATTCCTCACTGACATACAATTTTGTAGAGTTATAACCGTTTTAATAAGGATTCAAAGAGAGACATATAGAGTTTGATGGAGTTCAAAATTCTTAAGTATTTTAATATAAAAGCATGAAGCCCACCTGGAATACTAACATCACTAGACCTAGTTGATTGACCAATGGATAGAGATTTTTTCTTCGACTTGGAACAATTATTCTGCTTTTTGCCATTAGAACTTAAACTAGCAGCTTCAGAAAGTTGCCTACTTAACTCCTCCATATCTACATCATCATCATCTTCTTCAATGTCAAACGAACATAGGTCCTCCAGCCAATTATTTTTTGAACTAGAAGGAGAAGATTTAGGTGATTTGTCCCCTTTGTTGCTTAAATTTTTCTGTACTCTAAGTGCTCGCCAGCTGCAACAATCAAAAGAATGGAACACATTGATACTGATAACTTGAAATAACAAAATGATAGGTAAATGGTAGCAACCACTTGTTCTACAAAAACACGTGTATAGTGTCAACAAAGAATTTTGGAGAAGGACCTTACATGGGATTCTCACAATTTTGAACCAAACAGCAAAAAACATAGATTAGACGCTCGTCTACTGACAAAGATGTGCTCGAGACAGGAGCATATACCTAGAAATAACAATATAAAAGAAGAAAAGATGCAATTTTAGTGTTCACTCATCTGATAATTGGAAACACCAAGGACTCATGATGTGAACCTGTGAAAGGAGAGAAAGATGGCTCCTACATGTATTGCATTTAAGAAGATCCGGCTTCTCATCAACAACTGGAACAGGCCAATCCTGATAAAGGGAAATTGTAAACAAACATTCAGAAAGCTGCACATTTAGAGAGTAAGAAATATATTTTCTTAATCAAGATTTGAGTTACATACAGGAACTCCTCCGATTTTTGTGGTATATACATCAGCTTCTTCGTAATTACTCTCAGCCCACAGCCCTGGCATCCCCAAAATAACTCCACCCATGTTCTTTTCTGTATCAATAAACAGTAAGGCATGCATCAGTCTTTCTTCATCGACCAAAGATGATTTGGGACAAATATGGAAACAAACATAGAGAAGGGTAAATCTCTAAACCTCCATTTACCATCAGATCACAAATTTGATGAGAAATAGTTAACAGGATAAAACATTCAATAGTTCAATAACAGCGGACTGAAAATTCTATAGCCATACCACCCTAATATTTGCAACACCTTACCCCCATTCACAATGGAAATACAACCTTAAGATAAAAATTAACAAACATCAAATACATTGAATAGTTCATGTTTCGAAAGTTTTCTGATAATGAAATTTTAGGAGATTGCCACATTAATACTCAGCAATACTGAACCTCCAATTAATACCTAATTACAACTTCAAGATAACACGAACATTCAAAGATTCATCAATGAGCATGTTCAAATGCACTGATAAGTACACATATGCTTAAACATAATCTGCTTAAAAGGCTAAACACTAACTAGAAAGCTACTATTTCAGTGATATAACATTGAAGCTTCACTCTCAGCATCCATAGTTCCAACTTAATTGGTCAGCCTCATAAACTTTCAATACCAAACTGAGTTACTATGGTCGAGCGTTTGGTTGCTTCTCAGAAAGGAAAAAAAAAAAAAAAAAATCTAACATGCCAAATCTCCTTTTAATCACGAGTACACCCAGAGCAAATAATATTCATGTTCCTCTATACTTTCGACTAAAATCTATCACAAAGATTCCCACTACACTGTATTATTTTAAACGACCAGTACATCAACTTAAGTGATACAATGATAAGAGCATGTTTGCCAGAACAGAAGTTCTTCGAACTCAGCATAAATATAGCAAATGGTGGAGGAAAGTTTGCAAGAGAGATCGACAAGTGAAAAAATTCCCCCCTTTTCCCATCTTAAGCGAATCTGCTCTAGGAAATCTTTAATTCTAATCATTTCAGCACTAAGAACTTGAGTAAAACATTAATTTAATTGCGAAAGAAATACAGTGTTTCGATAGCTACAGCTCAAAAGTATCCTGATTGCAACCACAAAGTTAAAGATTGTTAAGGAAATCAACTCAGAAACGAGATAGAATAATTATATTAGAATTAAACAAAGCTTGCTCACATCATATGCAGATCATCGAATAAAAATAAAAACACTTGAAAAGTTAAAGTTATCAAAAATTGGAGTTGCATGTACCTCGGAGGAAGGAGAACGGAAGAAGAGGGAGTCCACCAAATGGGTTCTCCTATTCCTCAAGCCGGAGAGAGAGAGGGAGAGGGGGAGTGAGGAGCGAGGGAGCCGAGGCGGCTATGGAATGTTTTCAACTTAACGAATCTATGGATATATTTTGATAAGGGAGAAAGGGTTCAGTATGTGTAATTTTTTTTGTAAAAAATAAAGTGAACTAATATGAGTGAAGTTTGTTATTGATTCTATTCAAAAAAAAAAAAAAAAAAAAAAAAAGAAAAAAGAAAAAAAAAAGAGAGTTTGTTATTGATTTTTTTAGCAAATATTAGTGGATAATAAAGATCACGTAGATTGTGTTCAAAAAAGGAAGCAATCATTTTTTTTGAACGGAGAGAGTATTGAGTTTTATTCTAAGGTTGAGTTTTCTTCGATCAAAAAGAAAAAAAATATAAAATTTTATTAATGATATAATCTCCACTTATTTTATTTTGTACTCTATCCGTCTCATTATCTTAACACATTTTTTTGACCACATTAATATTATTTATATTAAAGTTATGAGAAATTAGATAAACAATTAAAAGAAAATTGAGATAGTTGCAGATAAAATCAAGGTTTATTTTGCTATATTATACACTCCACTTCCTACGTAGTACATCCCCTTATTCTTGTTCCATTTCAAAATGGGCACAAGATGTACTCAAAAAAAGAAAAGAAAAAATGTGCACTAAATTTAGGTGAGAGTGCTTACGAGTAAAAGTGATGAATCATAAATGTGACTATTACTTGATTATTTTTTCCTATTTAAAGGCTGTGCTAATTTTATTTGGACGTCCCAAAATAGTAGAAAAATGGGACAATAAAAGTGAGACGGGGAGTATATAGATATTGTTTGTTTTAATTATTTTTTTTCCTTCATATTATTAAGAATAAATAAATAAAAGAAAATATTAATTTTCAGTATTTTGTGTAAATTGGCGGAAGAATTTGAGTAGATTTTTAGTTCCCACAGCCACGAATCATTTGCATAAAACATTTCCCGCCTCGCAAAGCTCACCATTTCCAAAATTTCAAATTCCAAGAGAGGAAGAATCCGACTCCTTCCTCAGTTCCGCCTACCATACAAATTTCCCCTAATCTTCTGAAATACTTCCCGATTTCTGTCCGTAATTTCTACCACTCCGAGAGGAAAATGCACATTAAGGAAATTTGTCTCGAGGGTTTCAAATCCTATGCAACAAGAACGGTGGTTCCGGGCTTCGATCCAAAGTTCAACGCCATCACGGGCCTCAACGGCTCAGGCAAATCCAACATCCTCGATTCGATATGCTTCGTGTTGGGCATCACCAATTTACAACAGGTTAGGGCTTCTAATCTGCAGGAGCTGGTTTACAAGCAAGGCCAAGCTGGAATTACCAAGGCCACTGTATCCATTGTTTTTGACAACTCTGACCGCAGTCGAAGCCCTCTTGGCTATGAGGATTCTCCAGAAATTACAGTCACCCGTCAGGTATATTCGAGAATAACTTTGAATCCGGAGTTTATAGCGTTTAATTCAACCCCTTTTTCCTAGTATCTACTTTGTTATAGTTCTTGCTTATTGTTTCCGCAGAGTATGTATGTGATATTGGGAATGCTTTGTATCAATTTCTGGAATTTTGTGAATTTATATGGATAGTTTACGGTTGAACTAGCTGTGCTTATTAGCATGATTATCTGGGTTTCTTAAGCTAGCAAGTAAGTAGCAAGCCGGGATTTTTCCAGCAAGCGTTGGTGTATTTTTGTCTTTTTTTATTACGGCTTTAAATAGAAAGCTCCAGTTACTCAGTAAAAGTTTAGTCATTTGCATGTAGTGAAAACTTTAACTTATTATTATGCAGATTGTTGTTGGTGGGAGGAACAAGTACTTGATCAATGGGCATCTAGCACAGCCTAGTCGAGTTCAGAATCTTTTCCACTCAGTTCAGCTGAATGTAAATAATCCACACTTTCTTATAATGCAAGGGCGTATTACGAAAGTCTTGAATATGAAACCACCTGAAACATTGTCAATGCTTGAAGAAGCTGCTGGGACAAGAATGTACGAAACAAAGAAAGAAGCTGCCCTTAAAACGCTTGAGAAGAAGCAGAGCAAGGTTGATGAGATTGACAAGCTTCTGGACCAGGAAATACTCCCAGCTCTGGAGAAGTTGAGAAAAGAGAGGATGCAGTACATGCAATGGGCCAATGGGAATGCTGAGTTGGACAGACTTAAGAGATTTTGTATTGCGTATGACTATGTTCAAGCAGAACAGAATAGGGATGACATCATTCAAGGCGTTCAAGCCATAAGAAATAAGATGTTGGAGATTGATGCTACTGTTGGAAATATGCATGAGAAAACACAGGATTTGGAGACACAAATCACGAAACTAACTGCTGAAAAAGAAGCAAGCATGGGTGGGGAGCTAAAGCTATTGTCAGATAAAGTTGATGTACTTTCACGTGATCTTGTGAAAGAAACCTCATCGCTCCAAAATCAAGAAGACAATCTTAAAACCGAGAAAGATAGTGCAGCCAAGGTATGAGGATTTAGTTAGCAACATGTCTGTTTATTCTTGATAGGCTCATGAGATTCATTGATCTTTTTATCTTGCTAGGTAATAAGTATAATGTATATTTCTTATGCACCTGATTTGTTCTTCTATAACATACAGATTGAGAAGAATCTTCAAGAGTCAAAACTAGCAACTGAAGAGAAGGCTACTGCAATAAAACGTGCTGAAGATGGAGCTGCTGATCTTAAAAAAAGTTTTCAGGAGCTTTCAAAGAGTTTGGATGAGAATCAGAAAGAATACCAAGTAAATTATTGAAAGGTTTCTAGATTAGAAGTATCTAGGTTTTTTCATGACAATTATCTTACTATTAGATAATTCATGAATCACTGCAGGGCGTTATGGCAGGTAAGAGCACAGGAGATGATGAGAAGTGCCTTGAAGACCAATTGGGAGATGCCAAGATAGCTGTTGGACAGACAGAGACAGAATTGAAGCAGCTGCAAATTCAAATAAACCATGTTGAGAAAGAATTGAAGGGAAAAAAAGCTCAGTTGCTGTCAACATCTGAAAAAGCTGCTGCTACAGAGAATGAGCTAAATGCCAAGAGGAAAGAAGTTGAAACTGTTAAAAAGGAGCTCGAATCTCTTTCCTATGATGACAACCTCATGGAATCACTCCAAAAGGTACCTTTCATTAAATGGCATCTCACAGTTATTTGTTAAAAGGTATATACATCTTTGCCTCATTTTGGTTGCTGAATGCTCTTAGGATCGGACTTCTGAGTTAGAGACGATACAGAAACTTGAAAAGAAAGCACAGGGAATATCCTCAGGATTGGGTGGGATAGGATTCAATTACCGCGACCCAGAAAAGAATTTTGACAAGTCAAGGGTAAAGGGAGTGGTTGCAAAACTAATAAGAGTGAAGGATAGCTCTGCAGTGGTTGCCTTAGAGGTTTGCTGTTGAATTTTGACATGTGGTACATCAAGTTGTCTCATTTAGAGTTCCTCTGGTATGATCTGAAGGTTTTTAGTTGATCTGTTGAGATCTTGTTCAGGTAGCTGCTGGTGGCAAGCTGTTTAATGTTGTTGTAGACACAGAAGATACTGGAAAACAACTTCTTCAAAAGGGTGGTCTGCAGAGGAGAGTGACAATCATTCCGCTAAACAAGATCCGAAGTGACCCTGTCTCACAGAAAGTCCAAGATTCTGCTGTTAAATTGGTTAACCTGCAAGCCTTCCCTCTCATATCTTATACCTTATATCTTTCACTTGTTATATCAAGAAACATGTTGTGTTGGTTTTTGCAGGTTGGTAAAGGCAATGCTGCTGTGGCACTTTCTCTGGTTGGATATGACCAAGAGCTTCAAGTAAGCTTCTAGACAGCAAATTTGTTGGTTATTTTTGAACTATTTGTTTGTTTTGATATTCATCTTTGAGCATATATTCTTGCTACTATACTATAAGAATATTACCAGCTCTTTAGCTATTGTCTATGATTGTCAGAAACTTGGGGCTCTGCATTCCAATCTCTTCAAGCACTAGGGAGAAAGTTTATTCTCATTCAACGACTCTGCAATTTTTTTCATTAAGAAGTGTTTGGCTAAGCTTATTGAAAGGATACGATTTAAGATGCTAGATTTTATTATAAAATTTAAGTCAGAGTGTTTGGATAATTGAGCCCAAAGGATATTAGTAATAGTAAAGTTGTAATTTCTATGAAGAAAAAGTAAGTGGTTTTCTTAAATAAGATATGTTTTTCAATTTCTTAAAATACAATTTATAATATCCTCACTTAGAGATAGTTCCTGAGCTTCGTGAAGGAGCTAATAAGTATGCTCTTTCTCTTTTTGAAATGCGAAGTAGAAATGTTTATGAGCTATACCCTTCTGAGACATATCAATGCTATGCAGACTGCCATGGAATATGTGTTTGGGTCGACATTTGTTTGCAAAACAATTGATGCCGCAAGAGAGGTATGTCTGTTAGATATGATGTTTCTTAGCTTCTTCAACAGACATGATACTCTAGCCCTGACAATTCCACAACATGTTGCATGAATTCTTTTTGTTTGGATCTTCTTGCAAGCAAAGTCTTATCTGCTGTTATAATCTCTTTGACATCTCAAGTATAAGTTGCATACTGTTACTGTATCATCTTTCAAATTGTTGGAAAAATCAAGTTACTTAAGAAAGATTAACTTGTATCATCTGATTGCTTGGTTGATAGGTAGCTTTCAATGGAGAAACAAGAACTCCAAGTGTTACGCTGGAAGGTGATATTTTCCAACCTAGTGGACTTTTGACTGGTGGTAGTCGCAAGTAAGTAATTATAATCTATTTCTGGAGTTGAAATTTCGGAAGGCTAATCAAAATCCTGATGCAACTAAGTTTTTCTTATGCTACTGTTTTATACATGTTCTATCATCAGACTATCAGAGTAATGTGTATATGTTTTAAATCTCGTCATGATTCCAGAGGTGGAGGTAATCTGTTGAGGCAGCTTCATGCTTTGGCAGAAGTTGAATTGGAACTTTCACTTCATCAGAAACAGCTATTAGAAGTTGAAGCTAAGGTTATTTTGAACCTCCATCTCCTTTTAATTTTCTTGAAAAGTTCCAGACCATGTTTGTGTAAATATACATAAGTGCAGATATGACATCAGTCTCCTCACTGGTTTGTGTTTCTCTTAATAAACATAAAGTAGTTAAAAGTTAATTACCAAACCACCATGAGGTTCCGTTTAGCCGAATCACAATAGAAGCCACTGCCTTTCTGAACCTCAAAAAGTTTCACATAGTAATATTTTCCATTCGTAAACCTAATAAGAATTGCTGACATCATCTAAACAAATAAATGTAAAATCAAGTTTTCTTTGCATTGTTGTTCTTAAAATGAGTTGGGAAAATAAGCCTAGGTCTGTCTTATAACTCTCCTAAACCTACCAGCTCATATTAGTTTTACTTAAACCCTAAACTAGTTCACCAAGTAAAGATTACATTTCACCATGTTTTCTCATCAAGAAGTAATGCCATTAAATTTTGGTATTTATATAATTATATGTTGTGATCAAGCAAAGCCCGGAGAAACACAATATAGTATACTTTCTTGCTCCTACATTAGTAACTTTCACCTAATCATCTACTAAGGGTTAGAATGATAGTCAAATAATCCCGTCTTTTGAATGAATTGCTAACATGAAATTCACTAGCTACATTCATTAGTGATATTTTGTTAATTTTCTAATTCATCTGTGTATTGTCATCAGATCAATGCGCTTCTTCCCCTTCAGAAAGTGTTCGAAAATCTTAAGAAAGATTTGGTACTCAAGTCACATGAGCTCAAACTCATAGAGGACCGGGCTAAACAAACTGAGCACCATCAGGTAGTGACTAAGTCATTGCCACGCATTTAAAAAAAGCAGAATCCAATTCTTGTGGTTTTTTCCATTCCAGATTTTCATGTCTGGTGCACGCACCATTATCATCCATAATATTTCATGATTCTGTCTTGTAATGTAGCTTAGGGAATGGGTAAAGAACAATGAGGAGAAGCTAGCAGAAGCAAAATTATCCATTAAAGACAAGGAAGTTCTTTATGATGAATGTGTGGCCAGAGTGGCATCACTTGAAAAGTCGATCCATGACCACACTGGAAATAGGGAGGGTAGGCTTAAGGATTTAGAGAAAAAGATCAAGGCTATCAAAACCCTGATGCAGGGAGCTTCAGAGAACCTTAGGGTATGTTTACTGCAATTTCACAACTTACATGGAGGCTACCATTTGACGTGAGATGCTTTTTACCATGAATTCGTGCACTCCAAATTTTGGAAACATTGGAAATGATGTTATCTTGAAGTTTATTAGCTTGGGAGGCCTAAATCCTCGGATAACAAATTGATTCTTGCAATATGATTAATCTTTGATATTCTACCAATCGTAAAAATCTGTCAGTTTTGTAGCACAAATAATTGCAACTCTGATCTGCATAGCCAAATAATTTCAATCTTAGGTTACATTGCCTGGTTCCTTTTGAAAGTATTCTTAACATTTCTGGAATTCTAAAGTCTTATAGCCAGCTAATTATCATGTGGTCAAACTTGTCAATGTCCGTTTTACTCCTCAAAATTTAGTTTTTCCTATCTGATCTGTCCTGTAAATGCATTGTTATGGTACCCATCAAAGTGTTATTGACCAACTGATAATTGATGATGAGTATTCTGTAGTCAACTATACGAGTTTGTTGTACAATCATAGCATATATCATTGCTATCATCTCCCCTTGCTTATTTATGGGCCCATCAACTCATTTTGTGGTTTCTGTTTCTGGTTATTTACGAACCTATTGCATTGAAATTTGTCGAGTACATCACACCTTTATTCTGTATTCAGTTGACTAATTTACTCTTTGATCCTTGCTTCATTTTCGGGAACCTTTAGCGGCATGAGACTGAAATAGAGAGGCTTGTAATGGAAATGGAAGCAAATAAAAAGGAATACATATCATTGGAGAGCCAATTAACATCATTAAATAAGCACATTGATGATCTTACTAACGAACTGGACTCTCAGAGAACAAAGGTACATACTAAATCAGACATTAACAGTGTATTCTTGGAATAAAACATAATGCCTTTTCTTTTCTTTTTTTTCTTTTTTTTCAGGTTTTGTCCTTACAAAAATCTCGCGATGAGGTCCAAGCTGAGCACAACATGGCCAGCAGGAAAATCAAGGAGTGTGATTCACAAATAAGTAGTATTGTCAAGCAGCAGCAGGACATCCAACAAAACATTAGCAAGGCCAATTTAGAGAGGAAAAGAATGGAAAATGAGGTAGTTCGTTGTTTTTGTTATTGAATCAGCTTCTCTGGACAAGCAATGTTCATTTTAATTTCTGGCTGTAGGTCAAACGCCTGGAGATGGATCAGAAAGATTGTGCTTTGAGGGTTGATAAATTGATTGAAAAGCATGCATGGATTGCATCTGAAAAGCAACTTTTTGGACGAGTTGGATCAGATTATGATTTTAAGTCCCGCGACCCCCATAAGGCTCGGGAGGACTTTGAGAGACTGCAAGCTGAACAATCTGGGTGAGAATTAAGCAAGATGATCGGTGAAATGCAGTTCAAGTAGAAGAAATTCTCTAATACTTTCATATCTTCATTTCTTTATGTAGCCTAGAGAAGAGAGTGAATAAGAAGGTCATGGCCATGTTTGAAAAAGCTGAAGATGAATACAATGATTTGATATCTAAGAAGAACATAATCGAGGTTAGCATTGTGAAATGTAAAATTTCACTCCTTTGCAATGCCTATGCCTGTATTTATGCAAATTTTGTATGTAGAATGACAAGTCAAAAATCAAAATGGTCATTGAAGAGCTTGATGAGAAGAAGAAGGAGACACTCAAAGTTACTTGGACTAAAGTCAACAAGTTAGTGCCCCTTTGTGCTTTTACAATTACCGCAAGCTCTTGAAATAAGAAACATGTTTTCTTCCTGACACTCTGATTTTCTTCCGTATTTATTAAGTTATGAGCATACTTAGGTAGTTAATACTTACTCGAGGTGCTTTCAATATTCAGAGATTTTGGATCCATATTTTCTACTCTGTTGCCTGGCACAATGGCGAAACTGGAACCTCCTGAAGGAGGCAGCTTCCTTGATGGTTTGGAGGTTCGAGTTGCTTTTGGGAGTGTATGGAAACAGTCCTTGTCTGAACTCAGTGGCGGTCAACGATCTCTACTTGCGCTTTCTTTGATTTTGGCTTTGCTTCTTTTTAAACCAGCTCCGTTATATATACTGGATGAGGTATGCATATAATGTGTATCTTAAATTTGACTTATCTGCTCGAACAATTTATATTTCTTTCTCAAATGATTATCCTTCCTTCCTATCCTTGCTGAAATGTGTTTCAGGTTGATGCAGCTCTTGACTTAAGCCACACGCAGAACATCGGAAGAATGATCAAAACTCACTTTCCGCACTCACAAGTTAGTTTCCTTCCTGTCATGCTTATTTCAGTAATAGCAGCCAGAGACAGATTTCACCATATCTGATATTTCAGGAGTGCTTATTGACATTAAGTGATGTTGACCAATCTATCAATTATTTTTCTATTTAAACTATGCCTCCTTGTTCTTTTTGGTATTCGTGTCTGTTACACACTGGAAATCTGATTTCAATTTTCTTCTTTCTGGGTGTTGCAGTTTATTGTAGTCTCCTTGAAGGAAGGCATGTTCAACAATGCCAATGTTCTTTTCCGGACAAAATTTGTAGATGGTGTCTCCACTGTTCAGAGAACTGTAACGAAGCAAAACAAGTAACTCGAGTTATCTGGTGAGCATTATTATCCCCAGAGATGGCATCTTTTTCCTTATTAATAGAATCTTTCAAATAGAATGTGCATTCATTTGCCATCACATTCATGACTTTGATGAAGTCCTCAAGTGTCGGTTGGATCACATCCGCTTCAACTTTTCTATCGTCACAGTAATTTGTATTGGGACCGTCTCACGGGTCAAGCTGCGTGTGGCTTGTCAATATTCATAATCCAAATCCATAACCAACGACATTTGTAATTTTATTAGTGTATGATTGTGTTCGGCGTGTCGATATGTACCGATGTTATCTAATACAGTAACTCTTATTTCTTGCAGCTTGATAATATATGAGCATGTCTATAAGGGCAGACAAGCAGCTGGTAACTGAATATTTTGGCATCATTTTAGTATGGTGTTAGCTGTATGTATGGTTATAGAACTTGTGGAGGCCGTAACCAGTTAGAAGTCACTAATTTAGGCACTTTCCTTGTAATTAGCTATATATCTCTCATCTTCATAACTTTTATGAAGTGTGATTATTCAAGTAACTATCAACAAAGCCAAAAAAGTATTCTAGCAAAGAATATTACGCTGAAATGTAGTAGTAACTATTTTTGATTCTAGTAGAATTCTGTTATGTTTATTTTTGGTATGACATGTGGCTATTTTAGGTATTATTTATTTTGTATCTGGGTTATTAAGTTTCTATTTTAGATGTGATTAACTTTTTGAAATCTCTAAATATAGTAATTGAGATTAAATTTGTGGGATTGAAGTAGTGAGAAATATCCCTAAATGACAAAGCTTTGTTTTGAATTTTATTTTAGTTATTGCATTATGGGTAATAACTAATACTCATTCTATCCACGAACTCACTTATAATTAACTTCACAATACTCTGTTATTAACATACTAGTTTGAATCCTGTTGAAATTTGACGAGGTATCACTTTATAGTATATTACATAGATAAAAATATTACATAATAGTATAATATAGTAGTATGTAATTATTGAGATGTTTGTATTATGATAATTTGTTAAAGAAAATGTGTTACAAGTTAGATTAAATTTTATTCGAAAAATTGTTTTATGCATTGTTATTTATTGAGTAGTTGTATTATGTTTATAGCTATTAAAATTGAAAATAACATGAAGGGTAGTTTATGACTTTTTGTTGCCTTTTAGCTACGAAACATCAATGAATCATGTTAATATTAAGTTCACCAAACCACAACAAATACTTAATTGGTAAATTAAATAATCGAATTGTTACTATAGTTGGTTATGCATTAACCAAACTATCCTCAGCTACTTTGATTATTTTTAGGAACAAAGTGTCACTTCGTTTTCCTAAGAAATGAACTACTCAACTACATTGATATTTTTGTTTTTGCGTAATGGAGTCGTTAAATTATCCATCTAACTACAATTATTGCTTTTACAAGAATCTACTTCTTCTGATACTCATAATTTTGCCTCAAAAAGTAGAAAAATGTCTAATGTCTATACAAAAATGATACTATCTCTTGCTATGATAATCGGACACACTTTTCATTTTTGTCCGTCTACAAAAAGTAAGTGCTTTCCATTTTTAGACTTAGACCACTCCACATAAAAGATCCAATAAACCCATAGTTTTACACTTTAAGTGAGACTGAAACTCCAATTTAATATAATAATACATATACACTACTTTTAATTGGGACCATATCTCTAGTTTATACACTACTTCAATATTCATCAATTACAAAATATTAAAACTCGTGCCCAAAAAGTTGAGGCCTATATATCATGGACGAAGGTAGTAAACACAAAAACATGAGGATGTTGATCTATATTTGTTTTGATCTTGATATTTAGTTCAAAGTGTATACAAATGATTACTTTTATTAAAATTTTCACGTTAAAAAAAAAATAAATACCTTAAAGCTTCATATAATGGGTAAACTAAAATGTGAGGAGCGTCATATATTTAACTCGATACTTTATTATATTATGGAGTATTATGTATAGGGGAATATGATCAAATAAAGATTTAATTTATTCTCCCCTGTAAATTAGAGATCAATATGGACCAGCCATGTATAATAATACATGTCAAGATATATAATTTCATGGAAGAATAAGTTTCTACAGGATCCCAATACTATTATAATGTATAGTTTATTATAATATATTATTAAAACTATTATAATGCACTTAGTTAATTTGAGAATAGATTACTTATTGATAATAGTTTCGATTATTTATTTATTTTTTTACGTAATAAAACCTTTTTATATAATCTCTTTCTTATGTATATATAAATATTTGTGTTGAGTGTTGATAAATTTACATGAACCCAGAGGCTCGGTTTTCAACTACTCAAACCTAATAAATTTGTATTAACCTATAAAAGTGAGAAAGGATAACTCGAATTGCATAACGGCATGCGTATCAATTGACATAAGTAAAAATCTATTTTTGTATAAAGTAGATTAATCAATTAGATGCAAATTTACAGATAATTAGTTACCTACCTAGCTAATCTAGAACCAACTAATTAACTATACATCACATAATTTTAATAAAAAAAATAAAATAAAAATAGTTATATATTGTTACACGTAAACGGCTATTGCATGCCTTGAGTAGGCTATAAATTGAGCCGCTCTAGTGCGTAGTGTTTCCTCTTGTATACTAGCGTAATCAATATTACATTCATATATATTTAAGATCTTCCCAATTTGTAGAAGAAAAAAAAAAAATTATATGATCAAAATGTTACCCTTAGGCTATCCCGAAATCTTGTTATCATTTTCATGTTTATTATTCTTTATTTGGTGCTTCAAAAGCGTTGACGGTTTGCCTTGGAACTGGCCTATTGTTGGGATGCTTCCCAGCCTCTTCTGCCATATCAACAGAGTGCACGATCGTTGCGTTGACCTTTTGGAAGCCGTTGGCGGGACTTTCTGGCTGAGAGGGCCCCCGTTTGCCAACATGGACATCATCATGACGGCGGATCCCACCAACGTCCACTTTGTCATGAGTTCGAAGTTCGCCAATTTCCCCAAGGGCGTCGAGTTCAAGAAGATCTTCGACGTCCTTGGGGACGGGATATTCAATTCCGACTCCGACTCCTGGAGCATCCAGAGGAAACATGCCAGGTTCCTGATCCACCACGAGCATTTCCGCAAGTTGTTGATCAGGACGACCTGGGATAAAGTTGAGCAATGCTTGGTACCCGTCCTCGAACACGTGGCGCGCCAGGGTTCGGTGATAGATTTACAGGATTTGTACCAGAGGCTGACGTTCGACACGACGTGTAGACTGGTTACGGGGTTCGACCCGGGCTGCCTCTCGCTCGAGTTCCCCGACGTTCCGTTTTCCAGAGCCATGGATGAGGCTGAGGAAGCCATTTTCATGCGCCACTGCTTGCCGGAAACCCTATGGAAGCTCCAAAGATTCCTCGGAATCGGACACGAGAAGCAATTATCTCGAGCCCGTCTTGTCCTCGACACTGTTATAAACAAGTACATATCGATGAAGCGCGACCAAATAGGCAAGAAAAGCGAAGGAGACGACGACGAAGATGAAGGGCTCGATTTGCTGACGTCGTACATCAATGGATCGGATGAGGCGGCGGGGCCGGGGCTCGACTGCAACGACGACAAGTTCTTGAGGGACACCATCATGAACTTGATGATCGCGGGTCGAGACACCACGAGTTCGGCCCTCACGTGGTTCACGTGGCTTGTAGCGACTCACCCGGAGGTGGAGAAGAAGATCAGAGACGAGCTCGATACTCTGGCTCAAGGCGAGAAATGGCGGCTTTTTGGGGCGGACGAGCTCCGCAACCTCGTGTACTTGCACTGCGCCTTGTTGGAGTCGTTGCGCCTCTATCCGCCCGTCCCGTTCCAACATAAGGCCCCCGTGGAGCCCGTGGTGCTGCCGAGTGGGCACCACGTGCACAAGGAGATGAAAGTGATGTTCTCGTTGTACGCCATGGGGCGAATGGACTACATTTGGGGGACGGATGCTAAGCAGTTTAAGCCAGAGCGATGGATAACGGAGCGTGGTACGGTCAAGTACGAGCCCTCGTACAAGTTCTTGGCCTTCAACGCGGGGCCGAGGACTTGTCTAGGCAAGGAAATCGCCTTCACTCAACTGAAATCTGTGGCTGCAGCTATGATCCATAACTATAGAGTTGAGGTGGTGGAGGGTCATCGTATTAGCCCTAATGTTTCGGTAATTCTCTACATGAAACATGGCTTCAAGGTTAGGGTTCATAAGAGGTGGACTTGAAATTGTTTTCTAAAAATATTTATTGTTTTGTTTAAATTATTATTCTTTACTACTTATATAGTAATAATAGCCGTTGTCATGTTTGATGTTTAATTTGCTCTGTGGAATGTGGGTCATATTTAATTGAAAATTGCAAATACTAAGATTTTACATAAAGTTATTAATGTATGAGATTTGTTTGCTATGTATCGAAATTATAAAATATTTACACAAATATATATATATATTTTTTCTTCTACTCAATAATTTCGTTGTTGCTACTCTTGTTTGAATTCATGAATTTTTATTTCATTCATTATTCACTAAGATTGAACTTAGATTTAAAGTTGATTACACATGTGTAGTTGAAATGAAGATTTCAGTTTCTTAAAAGTAATATGCTTTATATTGACAAAATATTATAATTAATTTTCTAATTATTATAAGAATTATTAAAATTTACGACTACTTCGGCCCCTCCTGAACAAAATGGAAGTGTTCGTTATATGTTAAATTTTAATAGCTGTTGTTCATTATATTTTTAAGTTATTTTTTTATAATAGATATTATTGGAATAATAAATTTAGTACTGGTACAAAAAATCATAGGATAGAAGCTTCGAATCCATAATAGAAAGAGAAATCCAAATACCTTCGAGTTTGGATCGGAGGATAATAAAATAAAGCAAAGTTTGCTACACAAGAAATAAACATAGAAGAAGAAAAACATTGAAATAAATTTTATATATAGGTTTCGTGAATTCATCAATTGTTTAATTCATCTATAATGCACAATTATTTTCTCATTACGTGTGGCTACTAAGATTAAAATTTTAGGTAAACGCGAAATTAAGAATTAGCTTTCTTATAGAATTATAATCAAGCGTTACTTAAAATTTTGCACCTTGGTAATTAATGAAACATGAAGATACATTTCAGAATAGTCGATTAATAAAATAACTTCATCTCAATAGAAGAATCCTCTACGGTTAAAAATACATTAAGTTATATTTTTTTTAACATAATTATATTGCTTACTTTTATACTATAATCTAGTTTTATGCGATATATATACACGTCATAATTGTCGATTACTGCATGCTTTAATTCGTACCAAAGATTTTTTTGATGTATAAGTTTACCAACCTTATGGTTGTTTTTGTTTCACGGTCTACTAATTATTAATTATTTTTATGATTTTGTTGTGTTATGGTTGAACTAAGCATATCTTGTTAAATTAAATATAGTTTGACGGATCTAAATAAATTAATATTCTCTCCATTGTCTAAATGGGATCGGGTATTTGGGTATGTTCCGAAATACCCGACTCGGATGGGTATTTTGGATACCCGAAACCCGCTCTAATCGGGTATCGGGGTGGGATACGGATGAATTTTTTTAAAAAAATCGGGTATTCGGGTAGCCGATTACCCGATCGTATACCCAACTAATTTCAAATAATAACTAATATTATTTTATATCCTAAATATTACACATGATAAGGAATGAAAAATGAAAAATACTAGTGAGATTGAGAAATAAACTGTACATCAAACAACAAGTATAACAATAATTATATAGCACATACAATCATTGATTTCATTTTGTTTCTTATTAAAGTTATATTTGAAACTAAAATATTTTTTGTCATAAATTAATTCCGCAAAAATATAATATATATAATTGTCACAGCCCGATTTAAATTAAAGGTTATTTAAACCGAGTAACATGTGACTAATAAATAGAATGGAAAAAGTAACGAAAGACTAAACATATTTCGGATTAGAAAATATAGGAATGAGCAGTTACTACAAGATTCGAACGATAACTTATATCTTGTCCCAAATCATCACTATTGATTAAGAAAAGGGAAATGAACCATGTCCTGAATATTCGAGATATATATAGTTACTTCATCAAATGAATTAAAAGGAAGGATATTGTTCTCAACAACAATTCCAAAATGATCAGATCGACGTTTATCTCAAGGGACAACTAAAATTATTTGAAATAATACCTGCCCATTTACAACAAGCTAGAGAGGATCATTCAAGGGCTCGATAATTCGAATCAAGGATAATCAAAATCTTAAGACAACTTTTCAATAATAATTAAAAGTCATCTAGAAATAATAAACGTTTATACATTTTCAATAATAGATAACTTCCAATGGAATAAGTAAAGTTATCTCGGAGTTCAGGTGAAGATAACAACTTTCAACTTCATGTTCATCAAAACATCAACAATAACATCAGAGTATTGCAGCGGAATGGATCATCAAAAGGGATTACATGTATGCAGACATATAATCCTAGAACTCGAACTACTGACATCGTCTTATCTATAAGAAGACACTTCATAAAATGACAACAAAAGCTCTGTTTGGCACACTCCCATCTTCATCTCAGCTTTGCTTGCACATTTTAGAAATAACATGCAGGGCTGAGTACAAAGTACTCAGTGAACACGTGCCCAAAACATTGAAAGTTGCTTATTAAAGCTATAGATTAAACTTGCCTCGATAAGCATGTCACGAGTGATTTACTTTAAATAACACAAGGCATGCTAAAATACTATTTAATTTCCTTATCATCAAACATTAATGACTGCAGTCAAATATTATGTATGAATAACATCTACAACATCAAATAGTGCGTTGAGAAGTAGGCCTCCTTCTCAAACACATTGACTGACCGACCGAAAGGACGGCTCACAGTCACCTCAGTGTACACATATCATGCTAATCGCATGACCGAATTCGTCTTCCATCAAGTAGATGATCATACAAAACTCAAATAATGGCAAGTTAATCATTTTCTTAAAATATCATGCTTCATATACGTATGCATATAGCATCGTCATTTAGTTAGAAAGCCCACCTGAACTTTTCTTGTACTTGTATTGATTTACACTCCTTTCTTCTTTCACTTCACATTCCCGCTTGTACCTTAATTAGTTGAGGTTTGAATAAGAGCGAGAAAAGAAACAGGGAAAGAAAAGTAGATGATTTTCTAAACTTAAAATTATTCTTAGATATTAGCCTCATTTCACATGTTCTTAGGCTGACTTAATGTATATATACAATCTTTCTTCGATTATATAATCCTCAAATTCTTATCATAACGGTCATTTATCAGCTATAGTTCTTAGATTTATTAATAATCAGCCTATACATATACAGATTTTCATATCTGAACATGAGCAGATCCAATATTCACTTAGGCACCTTAGTTTAGACACTACCAGTAATAGGTATTATGCCATAACAAAAGGTGCTGCACACAGTTCTGAATTCTATATCTTATTTCTTAGCCTATAAACTCATTTCTAGAACTTTAGCAGTATGATCACTTATACAGTCATATACTATAATCTTCCATTCAAACTCAACAAGAGAGATTAATTATTTTATAAACTTCAGCACACACTGGATTCAAAAGGCTAATCTAACCTCGATAAACCTTCCTATTAAGACTATACTCGGATTGTATTCTAACTTATAATAATCTTCAAACTTTTCAGTTAGAAGCAAAATCAATCTTTTCTTTTCTAATTAAACTTTCTGCCACTTCACAAAAATAAAAACAGAATATAGAATCCAGGTGCTAGATCCTCCAACAAGTTTGTAAACAAGCTTAACTATGTTTTAGCATAAACAAGAATACAAAATTCCAAATTCAAGCTGACTTAGATTATGCTATTTTCTACATATCAATCCGTAGTAACATGAAATAATTAAACTAAGCATTAACTATATTCCAGAACACCTAATTGAACTCAATCAAACAAGAAAATCCAGAAAGAAACCTTGCTCTAAACTCTACGTTCGACTGCAGGGACTGAGTTATATTATTTATTTATTAAATCCTCAATATCAATCCTAGAGTGTGAGAGAATTAAGATATACTAAAATCAAAATAATCCCCCCCTTTCACCTCCATAAACTTCGAAATATAAGGGGTCCCTGAATTGAGGCTTCTCTTATGTTTTTCCAGAAATTAAATCTATGAAAAATAGAGGGGTTTACCTTGGGTTGAGAGTTCGCAAACTCGGAAGAATTATCGATGTTTGGTTTCAACTCCTGCCTACACGTTCTTTCTTTCTTTTAATTTTTATTGTAAAAGCTTCATATTGAGAATAGAGATGGTGTGGTGCTGCGTGTATAGTGGGAGGAGAGGAAAGTAAAAAAAAATGATGGTGGTGGAGAGATAAAGGAAAGAAAAAGAAAAAGAAAAGAAAGTTTCCAACAATTATCCTCAACTTCATTTATTAATATTTTTTTTTCTTTTTCTTCTTCTTTTCTTTTATTCCAACTTATTATCTATCTCCAGAATAAATCTCAAATCTACTAATCTCTCATAACACACATATCAAGTCTGAAAATATACAAAGACAAATACGAGTTAGAATTCGTAGTAATTTCTGTCTCCGTGAATTAACTATAATTCTTGCGAACTTAGAATAAATATTCTACTATATAAATAAATATAGTTTTCTGTCACAATATATCGTTTCAAGTCGTAAAAACTGAAATGAGAACTAATTCATCAAAAATCTTTAAATTTCCCAGACTCATTTTAATCTTTGTCTTCTTTATTATCTCAATATTTCCTATTGCTATAAACTATTATAGATTATTATTATTATTATAATAATAATCTCTAACATCCATTAATTAAACTAAATAAATTACGGGGTATTACATCCTTCCCTCCTTAAAAAAAATTTCATCCCGAAATTTAGTTACCTCAAAGAAATTTAGTTTCACTTTATTACTCATATCGGCTTGGAGAGTCACTTCTTCTTGGTGGATGAGATGTTTGGGGTCATGGAAATACCTTCTCAATTGTGACACATGGAATATATTATGTGTGTTGCCAAAGCTTGGCAGCAAAGCTAGTCCATATGCAACGTGAACCTATCCTTTCAAAGAGTTTAAAGGTCCTATAAACTTGGGTTTAAACTTCCCCTAACTCCGAATCCATGAATTCTTTTTGAAGGTGAATCTTTGAGAAAGATTTTACCACCTTTCTCGAATGTCAGCTTTGTTCTTCTTACATCGGCATAATATTTCTGACAATCTTGAGTTTCTTTTGGTTCTTTGCCTGATTTGTCGAATGATCTCGATCACTTCTTCAGCAACATCAGGTCCTAATACATTTCTTTCACAAACATCATCTCAATAGAGTGGTGTTCGACATTTCTTGCATCAAGGGCGTCATAATAGTGTTATGTGGACCGTCGCTTAATAATTATTATTATAAGCAAACTCATTAGTAGAGTCTGCTCCGATTTGTCTCCTCAATCAACGATCCTAATCATACTTTCTAAAATTTGGAAGGTTCTCTCAGATTGTCCATCCACTTGTGGGTGAAACGTTGTGCTAAAAATCAGTTTGGTAAACTTTGGATCTCGATTTGGTGTTCTGGGCACTCCATGTAGTCGTATGATCTCATGGACATACAACTGAACTAACTCACCTGATTGCTTTTATGCGAGAAAGAGTAATAGGATCAGTGCTTGTTAAACCGAGCTACGAGTTAGCAAGTTTGAACGATTGATTAGATACTTTTTTTTATAAAAAAAAAATTAGCTGCGGAGCGACGCCGTCTAGCTACACATATCGAAGAAACCACAAACCGATCGCCTCCGGTGAGGAAAGCATATTGATGTTAACTTATCTCCTGCTCATAATGTTTCCGAGTTAAAGGAAGAAATCAAGCCTTGGGCGCTCCTATTTACGTGCTACCTTAGGGTCACTCTTATCCAGTTTACATAAGAATCTGGTTATGAAGTTCTTGATGAGAGGCTGAAAATTGTTGTATTTACTCTCTTAGATTTTGGTAATCCAGTCGCAAAATCTATAGTAATGTTATCCCACTACCATTACAGAATCTCTAACATTCATCTTTTGACATGCCAAAATTGTTCTACAAACAAAGCTATATTGCACTTCATTCCTTCTCAAAACATTTTCATTTCAAAACTTGATATTTCTTAGCGCTTCTTAGATGTATTGTATAAGTCCTTTGGTTCTTCGCTATTAGGTATGGATAGTCTTTCTTTGAATAACGGAATGTTATTTCCATCTTCCTTGAAATCATCAACTCTCTCAACGAACCCTTAATTGTAACTTTTCCATCTTTAGGAATATAAGGCTCACTCTTCGAATAAGCACAAGCAAGCAAGCAATCTTCAGCCATTCTTGTCGAGCTAGAAACATATTTACACACCATAGATTAATACTAGCTTAACTTTATAAGTATGTTTGCACTTACACTTATGCTTATACTTGTCCCCCTAATAACTTAGCCTTATTCTTATCTTAGTCCATTACTCCCTTATGATTATTTCTCATTAGATAACATGTGTAAAATGGATGATAGGAAGCTGTTGAATCATGAGGATAAGCATCCATGCTTAATCATAGAGTTTTGACTTCGAACTTATGAACTTAGCCAAATGGCAGATTGACCATGATCCAAAGAATTAATCATAGAGGCTTCAAATGTTGATCAAGTAATGGTTTATGAATTTTTGATCAAAGTTAAGACGTGTGTCTTGATCATGGAAGAGGATTCAAGGAATTTCAACGTGCCAATTGATCAAAATAATTCAACCATTTGAGCTCAAATGCACATCAAGGCTGAAGAGTATAAGTTTAATGAATGAGTCATAGCTTGAACAAATAAGCTCCATTTTATGATCATGATTCATTGATGGAAAACTAAGGAAATTATCTTCCACAAGAGGCTGATTCGAGCTTCAGAAGATAAGTGAATCAAAGATAATGGATGATCTTTATCACTTGATGTACAAGAATACATTCTGGAGTGAACTTGGAAATAAATTCATAGCTTATTCATGTGAAGTAGTAAAAGAACAATGGCTATAGAATCTTGAAACTAAGACACAAGGTTTGATATCATATGAGTTTCATGAATTTAGAGAGTGTGAATTGAGAGATGTTAATTCCTCATTAAGAAATAAAAATCTGGGCACATGACATTTGACATATTGAACACATGACACTTTGAGCTATCATAACTTTCTCATAACTTGACCATTGTGGGAATGCAAGCTATCAATAGAAAGCTGAGACAACAAGAAATAACGTTCATGTTCTGAGTTTCTTGATTTGAGCAAGGAAAATGTTCAAAATCGAGGATCAAAACGGTATAGTAGCTATTCCCAGACTTAGAATTTCCGAGACAATGAATTTAGCAGCTTTAACATACAAACTTTAAACTAGCATAACTTTCTCATGACTTAACCAGTTTCAAGATGTGAGCTGTGGATTTAAAGCTGGAACAACAAGGAACATTTTTCATTTAAAGCTGGAACAACAAGGAACATTTTTCATGTTCGAAACTTCGGGATTCGAGCAGGGTAACATGATTAAAAACGGGAGTCAAAACTGTTACTGAATCTGTTTTTCTGTATATTGGCAGATTTGACATACTAACTTCAAAACATCACTACGCTCACATATGAGCTCAGATTTAGGCTTATAACATAGCTACAGAAAGCTGAAACAACGAGCTACAACTTTCATTCATAGACTATTTAAGCTTGACAAGTGGAAAGGGCTCAAAAACACAGATCGACGTTGCACAGAAGGTGTTCGACGAAATGCCCGACCTGGATTCGCAACAAAAGTTCAAGAATTGGACTTCATTACATCTTAAACTATCATGTAAGTATGGAAACGTGAAGAACATCAAAAGAGAGGTGTATACAATAGTTGTACACACTCGATCAAGAAGGAAATCAAAACAACTTCAACAATCTACACATGAATAATCGTTAAAGATGATGGAGACGATGAATATCAAGGTTTTAACAACATGCATGATCATTCTTCACAAGAACCAAATCTAGAACATCATGAATGGGGTTCGAATTCTCATCTACACCTGAAATCATATTCATATCAGTAGGAGGGAGAAGTATTTGCCTACAGGAGTAGTTATCCTTACGTCTTGGCTAAATCTCTCTACATCAAGTTTAAGAGTATCTATCAAAATGTTCGATATAAAGGAATCATGTGACGCTCCCGTGTTGAATAAAATGATAATATGAATTAGTTCATTTTACCCACTCCTATAAGATTTCCTTGTTCTTCATCACAAGGTTTCTGATCAAGAGTAACGGCTCGTTGGTAATGTTGTTGAAGTTTATTTTGTTGAGGGTGTGGCATTTGCTGAGATTATTCTCCCTAAGAACGTTGCAATTGACGTTGATGTTGCTGTTGTGGCTGAAGAAATCCTTCTATAGCTCTTAAGTTCGGGACTGAGTTTGATTTAGCCTCCTTCATTAACTTCTTACAGTTCTACTTTCTATTTCCTCTATGCTCTTGGCCATGATCTGAAAATGATTGGCATTCCGGAATTAAAATATGAGAGAAATATAAAACTCACACATTTTTTTCCAATTACATAGCCATCACCATATTGAGGGCTCGATTGAGTGCTCCGGCGTATGAGACCTTCCTGACTAGTTAATAATATCTGAATATCTCATTTCAAACTAATATGAAAAAATTTAGATATTTGCTCGTCCATATTAACCTTAGCTAGGGCGAAACGAGTTAAACTACAAAACGCACGATCATATTCTCAAGCAGCCTTCTTGCCTTGCTTCAAGTTCAAAACTCGGCTTCCTTCAGCTGGCTGTAACTTTTCAAAATATATTTCTCGTTTGAAGCTTCTTGAAACTGCTCCCAAGTAAGATTATGGAGTTTTTCCCTGTGTATAAGTTTCCTATTGTGCTTCCCGCCAATAGTCAGCTGAACCCTTGAGTGTGAAAGGCATACATAACATAACATACGCACCTAATCATCACAACGGAGGAATTTAAAAGATTCGCTCAAGCGCACGAATCCACTCTTCAACTTCTGATGGATCTACTCTACCATCAAAAGTAGGCGAGTTTTGTTAAAGAAAAAGTTCTTCATTATTCTCTCGGGTAGCAGTGACAGGGTAGGTTCTCTATCATCCTCCATACTACCATTTTTACTTCTCCGTCTATGAGATATTTTGAAAAATTAATAAATATACAAATAAATATAAATAACATATCTCATACTTATACATTTATTCAAGTACCTTCATACTCACATATAAGCATTACTTATGTACTTCTCAAATAACAACTCATATAACATTTTAAGGCATCACCTCTATAATCATAGTCTTCATCATCTTCTCATCTTTGCTTAAGTAAACGAAAGCTCATCATGACATAGATGACTGCTTTTGCCATCTTTTCATATTTGCATATACGGAAAGTTGCCTCTTAGAGGACTTTTTCTACAAATTATTTGGTATATATATATATCAAATTCAATATTCCTTTCAAGATCTTTCTACATTAGCATCAAAATATATTCTAGGTTATAGCAGTGGAACTACTATCTACTGTAAGCTGCATATACACCTATGTCATCATATATACATAAGTAGGTAGTATCATCCCACATCACTCAGAATCGCCATCGCTCATATCTATCTCTTCCTCTCCCAGGGGCTCATGCTTCTCGTTATCTTCTTTGTATCTCTCGTCCTCATCCTCATCATCATCCATCCCTTTGTAAGCTACATCATCAATGATACCCGTGTCCTCGATCATGATCTTCTCGTTAATTATAGCATGGCCTACCGAATGCTCTTTTTAATCTGACGACATGAGGTGTTAGTACTCTTGTCACCTAACAAGCTAACAGTGATTGGGAAATTTAAAGAATGAAGAAGAATACACCGTATCGAACTTCTACCTATCATAACCTCCCTTAGTGTGTCCTCGTCATCCTCAATATCACTGTAATAACTCAAGTACCGGTGGCTAACAACTGCTATAAAATCGCAAGAATCACCATTAACGTTCTCGTTGATGTGACATGGTCAACAAACTGGGAAATAAGTGAGGTTGCCTACCTATGTCAATCCCAAGGCAATAATAATATGAGATAAAGTATGTTCTCAACTCTCGTGACATTATGTCATGGCACACTGGCATCTAGATACATCTTATGGTGATGAGCTAAAAATTTGCCCAACATATCTCGATAACTCATGCGATAAAGGCAAAACTCATAGATTATCATTTAGGGTACTCGCCCCTCAATTCTCATTTTTGCATTTCATAGGTAAAATCATTTCTCATGTTACTCCCCAGTAAGACACAATTGTCTCCCTTGCAACAGGTGCTAACATCTACTCATCATCAAACAAGAATAGTGAAATCTATAATGTAATATACATATTCTGTAATCTCATATTAATCTCAACATGTCAAGTATATAATACTTTATAACTCAATCTTCACCTTCAACTTAAGTGTTGAAATACGTACCTGGCGTAGCTGGATGAGAGGGAGTGCTGAGCTTTTGTTGTTTAAACTCAACTAGTCTAAGAATACAAATTAGACTAGACTTGAAAAAAAAGTTCAAGTTCAGAGCAAACAATTGCTCTGATACCAATCTGTCACAGCCCGATTTAAATTAAAGGTTATTTAAACCGAGTAACATGTGACTAATAAATAGAATGGAAAAAGTAACGAAAGACTAAACATATTTCGGATTAGAAAATATAGGAATGGGCAGTTACTACAAGATTCGAACGATAACTTATATCTTGTCCCAAATCATCACTATTGATTAAGAAAAGGGAAATGAACCATGTCCTGAATATTCGAGATATATATAGTTACTTCATCAAATGAACTAAAAGGAAGGATATTGTTCTCAACAACAATTCCAAAATGATCAGATCAACGTTTATCTCAAGGGACAACTAAAATTATTTGAAATAATACCTGCCCATTTACAACAAGCTAGAGAGGATCATTCAAGGGCTCGATAATTCGAATCAAGGATAATCAAAATCTTAAGACAACTTTTCAATAATAATTAAAAGTCATCTAGAAATAATAAACGTTTATACATTTTCAATAATAGATAACTTCCAATGGAATAAGTAAAGTTATCTCGGAGTTCAGGTGAAGATAACAACTTTCAACTTCATGTTCATCAAAACATCAACAATAACATCAGAGTATTGCAGCGGAATGGATCATCAAAAGGGATTACATGTATGCAGACATATAATCCTAGAACTCGAACTACTGACATCGTCTTATCTATAAGAAGACACTTCATAAAATGACAACAAAAGCTCTGTTCGACACACTCCCATCTTCATCTCAGCTTTGCTTGCACATTTTAGAAATAACATGCAGGGCTGAGTACAAAGTACTCAGTGAACACGTGCCCAAAACATTGAAAGTTGCTTATTAAAGCTATAGATTAAACTTGCCTCGATAAGCATGTCACGAGTGATTTACTTTAAATAACACAAGGCATGCTAAAATACTATTTAATTTCCTCATCATCAAACATTAATGACTGCAGTCAAATATTATGTATGAATAACATCTACAACATCAAATAGTGCGTTGAGAAGTAGGCCTCCTTCTCAAACACATTGACTGGCCGACCGAAAGGACGGCTCACAGTCACCTCAGTGTACACATATCATGCTAATCGCATGACCGAATTCGTCTTCCATCAAGTAGATGATCATACAAAACTCAAATAATGGCAAGTTAATCATTTTCTTAAAATATCATGCTTCATATACGTATGCATATAGCATCGTCATTTAGTTAGAAAGCCCACCTAAACTTTTCTTGTACTTGTATTGATTTACACTCCTTTCTTCTTTCACTTCACATTCCCGCTTGTACCTTAATTAGTTGAGGTTTGAATAAGAGCGAGAAAAGAAACAGGGAAAGAAAAGTAGATGATTTTCTAAACTTAAAATTATTCTTAGATATTAGCCTCATTTCACATGTTCTTAGGCTGACTTAATGTATATATACAATCTTTCTTCGATTATATAATCCTCAAATTCTTATCATAACGGTCATTTATCAGCTATAGTTCTTAGATTTATTAATAATCAGCCTATACTGTAACGCCCCGTAAATTTGACTTAACTAAATTAGTTAGTTAATCTTGATAGTTGAGAGATATTATCAACTTTTAGTATTCAAGATTCTAGAACAATTGCTTAGGGAGCAATAATAGAATCGAGTAGCGACTCGACTTCTATAAATTAAATTCTTCGAGTAATCGATTGAGAAGTAATGATAGAACCAAGTAGCAACGTGATTCTACATTATTTAGTTTTCAATAAATAATCAGTATTCGAATAAACGAATCGTTATTGTCTTCGATCACGTCAGCCAAATGATGGTCGAATAGCTTGAGTAAGAGATGGTCGTCGACTTTTATTTAATTGGGCCAAGGCCCAATTGATTTATTAGATTGGACCAAGGTCCAAATAATTACGAGTTGGGCCAAGCCCATAATCAGTGCACTAAGACAAGAATATATATATATATAAAGCAAGAAAATAGCTTAATTCCTAATTCTCATCAATCAAAGGAAGTCACATATGATATAATGAGACATGGATCGAACTCCACAAAGTTCAGAATAGGTACATAAGTATCTCCTAGACAGCAGCTAATAGAACAAGAATCTTGATCTAAAAATAGGAAGTAAGTCAGCCTTCTTAAGGGGCGCCTAATCCCAGCAGCAAATATTAGCATTACTTAAAACAACATTAGCCTAAAGAGGAAAGTATCTCCTCCTTGGAGGAACCAAAAATCAGTTGCGACTATAGCACCTCCCCGATTGCTTATCCTGCAAAAGAAAAGAAAAGAAAGTCAGCTAATAGCAACAAAAAAAAAACTTAGGGATAAAAATCTGAAAATAGGACAATACCTTATGGCTAATTTGGGCAAGGAATCAGCCCTTGGAGGTCGCTCTTGCAGCTGCCAAGAATAGCAGCCCCCTCCATTGTGATACCTGCAAAGAGAAAATTCAAATCAGCCAAATAGAAACAAAAGTGAAGAGGTTTTCAAGGTCTGCAATTAGAAACAAATAAAATTTGCAGAAATCTTTAGAAAAGAACAAACATAGTATGAAATTAGACACCTTGAAAGACTACACTCTGCAACCACAAGTCAACTTTCCTTTCAAAACCAAGAGAACTCCAAACGACCTCTATATACACACTCCTCTCCCCTCATTTCAAACCACCTTCATCACCATCACTTAGAACAAACAGAGAGAGAGAGAGAGAGAGAGTGAAGGAGGCGGCAGCAATTAAGAGAGGAGAATGAGGGGAAGTAGCAAACAACTACAGCCCTTCACCTTAAGGTAATTTAACCACACTCTACTCCTAAACCAAGCACGTCAATATTCAGTTTTATGTTCCTTCATTTTAGAAATCTAAACTCCTAAGACCCTCAACCATAATCAAAAGCTCAAGCACAATCCAGTAATGTATGCAGCCATAAACGCAAGCATGCTACCTAACCTCAGTTTTGATCAAAGAATTCTAGATTTGTGAAAAGAAAACAATAACACAAGATACTCACAAACCTCAAACCTAGATCTAACCAGTAGGTTCGCATCATTGTTTCCACTTCAGTATTCAAAACTGAAAATAGTTATTAAACACACTTTCTAGTAATGAAGCAACCCAGTCATGTTTCATACCCTCTTAAACAAGATTATGGATAATAACCAGAGAACGAATTCTAAGTTAGAAAAACGTAGCTCAAGAATTGAGAGGGAAGTGAGAGGGTTCAAACCTCCGTCGAGGCGCGAGGCCTCGACGGCGAAGAATCAGAATAGGAAGAGCTGTGCGCCGGAGCCACGATGGAGGGGCGAAGTCAGCAGCGATGCCTCACTGTCATCACCGGAACCTGCAACAAAGAAGAAAAGGGGCAAAATAAGTTAGCAAACTCGAATCGAACAAATCGTCTCAGTAATAACAAACGAACTAGAAATAATTTAGAAAAATTAGATGATATCGAAAACTTGATAATTCGAAAGGGACGAATGTCCCCAAACTCGCAGAGTTGGGATTTTGATGTAAGGGGACGAGCCCATATGTAGAGAGAAAGGGGTTGCCGGAACGGGAGTTGCGTCGGAGGGCGCCGGACCAAGGTTGTCCTGCAGCAGGGACAGATTCGACGGAAGCAGAGCCATGGGTTCCGAGTTCAGGTCATCGGGCAATACAGACAAGCGCCATCTCACCACGGCGGCAGGGTATCACCCGGAGGCCGGAAACGGCGTATGTCGCCATAAAATCAAAGAGGAAAGGCGAATCGGGCGGAGCTCGACCCGATTTACTTAGGGCTAAAATTTTCCCCAAATTTTAGCTTAGAGAAATTAGTCACAGAGAAGGGACGAGGCGATGACCGACGGCGATAGCTTGACGACGGCGGTCATCGCCAGAGAAGGTAACCGGAGAATCAGACGAATAAGAAGAGCATCTGGAGAAGAATCGCGAACAGAAAGGTAGAGAGACAGAGCCTCGCTCTTTGAGATGAACGAAAAGAGAAGGGGGCTAAGTTTTGTTCAGCCGGGTCGGGTCTCGGGTGATCCGGGCTGGACCAAGTTCCAGGCTGGAGCCACTCAGTTGGGCCGAAGACTAGACCGGGCTGAGTGTAAGCGGGCCGAGTTGCCCTTTTAATTGGGCCAGAGCCCATTTACTCAATTACGAGCCCAACTCCCTAATTAATTATGAATTGAGACGCGACTAATTAAATCGTGCTCTACCATTGATTAAATTACGATAGTTCGTAAGGAATTACTTCGCGATTAAAAGAATTAACTTAAGATAAGTTAATTAACCATAGTTTATTAACTAAAAATTAATAATTAAGCGTAATTGATTTAGCTAATCAAATACACAGTTAAAATTTATCTAGATTAGCAATAAATCAAAGATTGTTATATTGATAAAAATCTTATGAACCGCTCACATAACGGGATTCATAACTCGAGCTTAGATAACATTAACTACGTTACTGAAATCAGAATAACCTCCGATCAAATTAAAAATTTGAATCTTAGATAAGATTTTATTCGTTAGAATACGAATCTTACCTCGATTTTTAATCAAAGGTCAAGCAGAGGAGGAACAGTAGCTGAGACGGAGACCAAGTCTTGTAGCAGTTGAGAAAAGCAATGAGGTGGGATTTCTATAAAACAAAACATGTTTTATTAGATCAATAGCTCTTTAAAAGTATTGTCATGCCATAAATGTTTTCAGTTTTTGTATGATGCCTATCTGTTAACTGGCGAAATGCCAATTCATAAATCGAATTCGGGTCCTTGAATGATCAGCTATCATTCTTGGACTAGTGTACACATCGATCGTGTCATTGCAGATAGTGACCGATCACGTGACCGAGTGAGGTGGCCACCTCCTCGGACACAACAGACTCAGATATGGTAGATTACTACAGAACTTAGACTGCAGTCGCTTTTAAGATAACTCAGTTTTTCGTGAACATAGGCCTTTCAAGAAAAACCCTATGTTTCACTATGAATGGCTTGACAATAAAAAAATGTTTTGGGCATGTGTCCACTGGGTACTCAAGTACTCACGCCCTGTACATTATTTTTGATGTGCAGGTTGAGCAGGATGAGGGGAGAGTGACCGGCGATGCTTTTGTCAAAGTTAGCAAGTAGTATTAGTTGAAGATTTCTCTTGGTAATACATGTCTCCATACATGTATTCTTAAACACATTTCCGCTACGTACACTCTGATACTTCTAATCCTTCGATATGGTTGTAATTCAAGATCATGACGAGTGATGTCATACTTATTCCGTCTATCGGTGTTTGTTCTATAATATGTTCGTATCAAATTCCCGACTTTCCCATCTTTCGTAAATTATTCGTTAATTTCCACCATAGTCACGAATCACCGAGCTTAGCTATCAATTAGCAAAGTACGGTCGTGACATATACATATACAGATTTTCATATCTGAACATGAGCAGATCCAATATTCACTTAGGCACCTTAGTTTAGACACTACCAGTAATAGGTATTATGATTCCATAACAAAAGGTGCTGCACACAGTTCTGAATTCTATATCTTATTTCTTAGCCTATAAACTCATTTCTAGAACTTTAGCAGTATGATCACTTATACAGTCATATACTATAATCTTCCATTCAAACTCAACAAGAGAGATTAATTATTTTATAAACTTCAGCACACACTCGATTCAAAAGGCTAATCTAACCTCGATAAACCTTCCTATTAAGACTATACTCGGATTGTATTCTAACTTATAATAATCTTCAAACTTTTCAGTTAGAAGCAAAATCAATCTTTTCTTTTCTAATTAAACTTTCTGCCACTTCACAAAAATAAAAACAGAATATAGAATCCAGGTGCTAGATCCTCCAACAAGTTTGTAAACAAGCTTAACTATGTTTTAGCATAAACAAGAATACAAAATTCCAAATTCAAGCTGACTTAGATTACGCTATTTTCTACATATCAATCCGTAGTAACATGAAATAATTAAACTAAGCATTAACTATATTCCAGAACACCTAATTGAACTCAATCAACCAAGAAAATCCAGAAAGAAACCTTGCTCTAAACTCTACGTTCGACTGCAGGGACTGAGTTAATTATTTATTTATTTATTTATTAAATCCTCAATATCAATCCTAGAGTGTGAGAGAATTAAGATATACTAAAATCAAAATAATCCCCCCTTTCACCTCCATAAACTTCGAAATATAAGGGGTCCCTGAATTGAGGCTTCTCTTATGTTTTTCCAGAAATTAAATCTATGAAAAATAGAGGGGTTTACCTTGGGTTGAGAGTTCGCAAACTCGGAAGAATTATCGATGTTTGGTTTCAACTCCTGCCTACACGTTCTTTCTTTCTTTTAATTTTTATTGTAAAAGCTTCATATTGAGAATAGAGATGGTGTGGTGCTGCGTGTATAGTGGGAGGAGAGGAAAGTAAAAAAATGACGGTGGTGGAGAGATAAAGGAAAGAAAAAGAAAAAGAAAAGAAAGTTTCCAACAATTATCCTCAACTTCATTTATTAATATTTTTTTTTCTTTTTCTTCTTCTTTTCTTTTATTCCAACTTATTATCTATCTCCAGAATAAATCTCAAATCTACTAATCTCTCATAACACACATATCAAGTCTGAAAATATACAAAGACAAATACGAGTTAGAATCATAGTAATTTCTGTCTCCGTGAATTAACTATAATTCTTGCGAACTTAAAATAAATATTCTACTATATAAATAAATATAGGTTTCTTTCACAATATATCGTTTCAAGTCGTAAAAACTGAAATGAGAACTAATTCATCAAAAATCTTTAAATTTCCCAGACTCATTTTAATCTTTGTCTTCTTTATTATCTCAATATTTCCTCTTGCTATAAACTATTATAGATTATTATTATAATAATAATCTCTAACATCCATTAATTAAACTAAATAAATTACGGGGTATTACAATAATTTTGTAAATCGGGAAATTTGGGTACCCAGATTCTGGGTATCGGTACTCGAATTACCCGTTTGGGACGGGAGACAGAATAGATTCTTTACTTATTTGGGATCGGGTACCCGACAAAGATGGGGCGGGTATCCCGTCCCGACCCGTTTCGACACCCCTACTCTCTCCGTCCTAATAGCAGGGCCGTTCTTGACTAAATTGGGGTCCTGGGCGAAACTATAGAGTAAGCCCTATTATTTTAAAAACCAATGCATACATCCATATAGAAAAGTGCAACATCACTATTTATTTTCATTATTCAATTGTAAAAAAAATTGAGATTGAAATTTTTGGGCGGTGGTAAGTCGGGAAGAAAAAAGAAAAGGATGGAGAGACGCCCTCACGCCTAGCACCGCGCGCGAGCAAGATGCAAAAGAAATAAATTAGAGATGTCGCGGTTTTCTAATGGAATGAATTATGATATTATAATGGGCATGTGCTATAGCAAAAATAGTATCTTTGGCCCGCACATATAAATATTTTTCTTGTTTTGGGGCTTTATATTAGTCTGCACATATAATAAAAAAAAAAATTTAAATTACATATATACACTTTAACACGTTAACACATTAATATAATTAGATCTATTAGATTAACCCATAATTATTCCACTTTAACAATTTAATCTTTGATTTAGTAACACATCATCAAAACACATTAAACTCCAAGTCTAAAATTTTAGTCCAATAAATTATGGACGGATGGAGTATATAATACTATAATAGTTCTGATAATAATAATAATAATAATAAATAAAATTGGGCCCCTGAAATGGGTGGGCCCTGGGCGGTCGCCCATGCTGGCCCGCCATCAGGAACGGCCCTGCGTCCTAACATACTAATTCACTTGTTTGAATATATATAAAGTATAAAATAATAAAAGTTGATTAATAGATCAGAACGAAATGAATAGTTTTTATTGACAAGACATCTTCTTCGAATTTATAATTTTTTCGAATCAACTGTTCATAAGTTTTGAAATATTGGACAATGGACCTAGAGTTCCAATTACAAAATATTTGCTAAAGATAATAAGGCACATTTCTTATCGTAGCTAAACTCTCCAACTTTTTCATTTTTTTTTTTTGGTACGAATAATAATATTATTCCACACTTCTCCTCAAACCACAAAACCATACCACCTCACCCCTATCAGCTACTAGTAGTTAAGAGAACAAAGCTTCTTATCTCGCTGTTTACATGCAGACATCACTTCTTGACATTGTCTTACAATGACCTCCTCAGTATTCCTCCTACCTTGTAATCTACGTGCATTTCTCTCTCTCCAAAGATGATAGCTCACAACAACAAACATACACAGATATAGCCTCTGCTGCTTATTGTTAGTACATCTAGAGATCAAGAAGACCTTCTCTAGTTCCCATCTCTCCACTGTCCTCTTTACACCACACCAATCTGCCATCCTTTTCCACACTTCCTTAGCAAATTCACAATCAAAAAACAAGTGATCCAGACTCTCCTCACTACTGTCACATAAACAGCACATGGGATCAGTGATTACTCCCAACTTCCTCAAATAGCTGCAAGTAGCCAATCTTTCTTGGAGGAGTAACCATGTTATAAACAAACACTTTACAGGTGCTGAATTTTGACAAATCATCTTAGCCCAAGGTACTTTCACCAAACACCCCAACAATGTATTATACATTCTTCTGATAGAGAAAGACTGACCTTGAAAAAACTCCCTCCCATCCTGCAGCCTCTGTATATATTCTCGAGCTCCAAAGATTTTCCTCACAACCCAAGAGCATTGTTGTGGTATACTAATCTCAAATAACCCCCCACCTTTAATATAATAACCATGGATCCATTGGATCCAGGTCCTGTTTTTCATTTGCTGTACATTCCATAACAGTTTACAAATGGCAGCCTGATTCCAAATCTTCAGATTGCCAATCCCCAATCCCCCTGCATGCTTTGGCAAAACCACTTTGTCCCATGCAACCAAGGCTCTCTTAGATAAAGCTGCAAAATAATTATTATGCGATAGTTTTGTGTTTACTATTGTCTAGAGATATTATACACAGTATGTACGAAGTGACAAATTAATTAATCTACTACTATAGGTCGTTCCCGACTATATTTACTAGTTGAACCACTTAATTATGACGATTATTCATTATTGGGAGAAATGATACACTGCACCTTCAACCGTAAGCATTTTCGTGGACACCTATTGCCGTTTGTTTGTTCATTATAGTTTTATTTTGTTCAATTGTTTTATATTTAGCACCTTAAAAATTAATATTGAAATCATTAAATTTACAAAATAAAAAAAATGAAAATTAATTTGTTTTTTCCCCTCTAACTTCAAAAAAATTGAATAATAAGACAAATCGAGTTTTAATTTTTTTTATATATTTTATAAATTTAATAATTTCAATATTAATTTCTAAAGCTATAGAATATAAAATAATTAAAAAATCGAACAAAATAATATTTAAGTGAATAAACAGTAATGAGTGCACAAGCTTTCCAAAAAAAAACAGTAATTAATGAGTGAACACGAAAATGTTCATGATATAACACGGAAATATAATAAAATATTCAAATTACTGGCTCGGAAGTACCCCACCATTTTTTAATCGTTCTATTTTGATGTATAATAGTATTATATTGCATTTGAAAATCTGCAAGTAAAAGAGTCGCGTATGCTTTTACCATTTTACTTTATTACTATCTTTTATAGTACCAAAAGAAGAGAACAATAGATGAGATACATCGAATATAACAAATACTTTACATAAATGAAAAATGTTTTAAATAATTTGGAGTTTTTTAAATGATCAAAAACAATTTATTAGTTTGGAGGAGCCTTGTACAAATTATAGCTAGTGTCCTTGTCAGCCTAATCTGATTACATTTCTCTTTATGTTCAACTAGATTTTGCACCCGTGCGATGCACGGTAAAATTTTTGTTATAAGAAAAAGGAAAAAAATTGCATCTAAATATTGAACCTCTTGTTAAATTTTGATTTTGCACACAAGCTTTATAGATACATAATACAATAGAAGACATACAAATACAATAAAAGATCCGAACTGCTGTTTAATTAATATTATTCGGAAAAGAAACAAAATAATGCATACTTCACCTCCTTGTAAAAAAGCACACTCAATTAAAGAAAAAGATATATATATATATATATATATATATATATATATATATATATGGAAGAGATCAAATAAAAAGGATCAATCTTGTAAAACATAAGAAGAGATCTCCACCATTGTTTTTTTAAGATCTACGGTTAATATTACTTTAAAATTTTCTACTCTAATTTTAGTAGTTATATGGTATTAGGGATATTGTAGTCTTTTTATAATTTCAATATAACCGATCCCCTCCTTAAATCAAGGGATTCTTGTGCGGTTACGTATCAATTAATTGTTTGGGTAGTCTTTTCATTTATTTGGAGATATTAATCCTTTTTTAAAATTTACAGTGATTCAACTTTTAAATTAAAAAATGATATTTGTAAATATTTTTATTTAGAGTACAGTAGTTCATTATTCACGTATTTTATATATACCATTGCTATTGTTAATGCACTATCAAATGCACTATTACAATTTTTTTTTTTTTAAAAAATATAATGCATCATATGAAAATACTCTTAAATGCATTGTATACAAAATCATAATGCATAATCATAATGCATTATGCATTATTAAAATATGTAATGCATTACAATAGTAATTTTTAAAATATAGTTTATTAAAAAATAAGAAATAATCTGAAGCATTCATTTTGTGTGATCTACGGTCAGTTTTTATTGTTCTATTTCTATTAATATATTACCTAATATGATAAATGGAAGGACATTGTTGTACTTTTCTCTTAATGGTGAACCGTTATGTCCTCATATTAAGGAATGATCTTGCATTCTCTCTCCTCTCTCTTCGAATTCATCTCTCTCACCCTCTCTCTTCATTCTCTTTCCTATCTTTTTTTTTTTTGTAGGGATTCATCTATTTCGCTTCCTTTCTTATACATCTTAATTATTTTATTAGTTTTATGTTTGATATTGGTCTATCATATTGCAACATCGTAAATAATGCAGGTATGAGAATCGTGTAATGCATCACCAAATTATAATTTGTTGAAATATTTAGTTGTATTTTCTGGCGGTATATTTATTATAAAACATTAGTTTTTTATTTATTTATCATAATGCATCATTATCATAATTATAATGCATTATATGGATTTTTATAATGCATCGACAAAAGAATAACTCCATTTAGTATTTTAAATTTAATATCTTTGTCGATGCATCATAATGCATTATAGGGATTTTTAATATATAAAAAAAGCATTATACTATACATCATAATATACTTAATCTTTTCGTGAAAATGAGAATTTTATATATCTTATATTATTATTTTGTAATGCAGTATAGTAATGCAAAATTAAATACATAATAAAAACTATGCATTGAGGAATAATGCATTATAATGTAAAATTAAATGCATTATTATAAAAACTGTGAATTGTGGAATAATGCATTATAATGCAAAACTAAATGCATTATAAAAATAATTTTTCGAATTCTGTTTTCAACTCGTAATGCATGCAATAGTTTATGTGGCTATTAATTAAGGTATGGATCTCACAATTACCACCAAATAATCCGCCACCTTCCTACACATTTTTAGCACTACGATGTGATAAATTGACATTTTAGTCCTCTTATGTATGAGTTTCCACTATTTTAGGTAACTGCCCATTAATGCGTGATTGTTAAAAATTAAATCTTAACCGTTTGATTTGGAATAATCTAAGGTCTTGAATGTTTCTTATTTTTTACACTTAGAAACCTTTTTACCAGATCTCAACCCTATATATATATATATAATATATAATATACTACAATGCTCACCGTGAGCATACTTAATGTGCCAACAGATGACGTGACAATGCTATAAATAAAAAAACTAATTTAAATATATACCCTAAATATTAAACCTTACAAAAAAAACTAAAACCTACTAAAAAAACTCAACCCTAAATGGAAAAATTAATCACGTGGCATTGTCATATCAGCGTTTCTAATATATATATATGTATATATATATATAATATATATATATATATATATATATATATATATATATTGATTGTAAATTATTATAAAATTAATTAAATATAAATAGTAATTTATTTATTGAAAAGAAATAATTAGTTATGCATTTTATTTTATAAGAGTCAAGAAAAAAACTTTTGATGTTTCATATTATAAAAGTTTTTTTTTTAATTTATGTTAGTGAAGAATATCATAACTAATTTTAATTTTAGAAGTTAAATCTGAATTTAATACTTTATTTTAATCTTTTTATTCATAAAAAAATACACATTATATCACTTGGAAAAAAAACTGCGATCTATATTCTATTTTACAAAAAACAAAACTGCTTTTGTTTTACAAAAATAATAAAACAATTACTTTAAAAAACAATTACTAAAATACAATCAAGACAATAAATATAATTGTTAAGTTGTGTGTTATGCGGTTAATTTCTATGCGCCACGTCATTATCATTCTTATACAAATAACATTTCAATTTCAATTTAATTACGAAATTGCCACTCAAATCAATTTTAAATTGATTTGCTAATTTCAAACTCCCTCTTTATATATAGATATTGATATTGCAATTAATTCAAGAGGATCGACTATATGTATGCCATAACTCACAATATCATGGGTAAACAGAAATGTTGGATTTTTTTCCCCTTTGCCCTTTGAATTCAAAAAATTTACCAAAGCAACGCGTGTTCTTTTTAAACAATTTTAACATTAAATTTTAAAGATCGCGTCACGAAAGACTTGAACCTTAAACCAAACTTAGACTACATAAGTCTCATGCATTAATCTCACGACCAAGTAGACAAACACTTCTACTAAAACTAAGTATTGTGTTTCTAAATCTAAATCATTCACTGAGTTGATCGCTTAATTCGGTTACTAGTTAGACCGGTTGAACCATTACATGAAAAATGAATATTCATATATTTGAATCCTATTGGCATCTTTTACGCCGTGCAATATCCCCAAAGTTCATCATTGAGATGCATGTTTCAATTCTTCTTCCCTGTTGGACCCACCAACACCATCTTTCTCAAGATGGTCTTGATAATGCAATTGGATAATCCAAACCATTTACCTGAGCATGCATGGTAGGCCATGATCAATCGATGATGGATGTCATATTTCTAAAGCAGTTTGATGATGAATTGATGATGGTGTTACAGAATTGAAACCCATAATGACTGATGATCGTCTTGGGCACACCAAACCTGATGAAAATGTTGGTATTAAGGAAAGAGTGGCCACTGCTGAAAATGTTGATTTAAGGAATGTAACCACCTTTTTTGAATCATTGGTTACAGAGGCCTTGACTTCTAATATCTTCGACACATATAAATAGGGCTCATCCCCATATGTAGGCTCGGCTTTTCGTCTTGTTCTTTTTTCCTTTCAAATGAGTGGTCAGGCCTATGGGGCAATTCAAATGTACTTTTGATGTTCACAATGTCCGCGTACCAAAGCTCAATTGTTCCTTCATCCTGGACAGAATACAAGTGCTCACATGGAAAAGTCTCAACTTTATTATAATTTTTTTTTATCAAGTAAATACAACACACACTCACACACACACGCACCTAAGGTGATTCAAACACACAACCTTTTGGTAGAAGGAGAAACGTCTTACCAACTGAGTTGCGCTTCGTCGTCGGAAAAGTCTCATTGTTATGCACTGTACCTTCGCCCTATGAGTTATTCTGCTTAAAATGGTCTACAACCTGATTTTGCTCTTTGACTCTTCCTGGTTATGAGGTACCCAATGACTGCATGATCTATATATGTAGACAATTGTCTTGCCTTAGATCAGATTCTGATTGAAATTTCTTGAAAGCAAATACCACAGTCAAGAACTCCTTCTAAGTTGTGCTATAGTTGCATTTAGTATCAGATTTTACAGCTTAAAAAAAGAAAAAAAGAAAGAACGTATGCTTCGAAACAAAAATACTTTGTAAAAATTACATTAAAAATATACATACTCTAAACTAGGCATTACCAGTACACGGGAAAGGAAAGAAAAAAAGAAAAGAAAAAAGAAGAGCGACAAAGCCATTTACAGCAGCAGATGGGCAACTAAACTCAGTAGCACAACTAACATCGAAACGAAAAATGCTTAGGATCACACGTTAATATCCATACGCCTTGATCTTGAACGACTTGTATCCTCAGAATTTTTCGACACAAATCTTGGTATATTGTTGTAGTTGTCTGGTGTTGACATAGGCTGTTGCGGATAGAGCGTCGGAGGTGGTGTCAAGTTGTGCTGAGCTGGGAGCGGAGGAAGTACGTCATACTTGTAAGCGCTACCAACAGAAAACGACAAGAAAGAAGCATGCTGAACAAAGTTGGTGTCAACTACAAAGATTCAAGAAAAGTAATTCTTCTTTTTTCTCGCTTAACATAGTAATAGGCTAGGTTTGAAGCAATTCTGATCATATACATGTAATATCATGCATCTAAGCACCTTAATTATCCATTATAAAAAAATTTAAGAAATTTGGAAAAGCTATAGATTTTCAGCTGTCATACCTTGAACTTTTATGCTGTTGGTCTTCGTCGCTAGAAATTTCATACAAGCGGTTAACTTGGGCAGACCATGGGGTGGAAGCAGACAGTTCATCGGGGAAGTATCTCCTTCTAATCAACTGTAATAAAATATACAACTTATTTAAACAAAAGCATTGAACTAGACATATAAGTATGAAATGGGAGGACATAGTAGAGACCATTCGGAAAAATTTCATCCATGATTCCTTGTCATATCTGGCTTCCTTGGCAGACTGCATTGAGAAACCGAACATGTCAACACGTAAATATTAAACTAGAATAATTAGAAATTCAAGAAAACCGATTTGGCCATTTTAAACATCAAAGTTGGCAATCACAACTAAATATCAAAGCTATAGCAAGCCAAACTTTCTAGCCATTGTTCAGTTAAAAAAAATACAGCGCATTCCTTTGGTGATTCAACCAATTACTACAGATACCTACAGATTTCCAAAGACAATGATGAAACCCCAAAATCATATTATCAAGAGTGCTTGTTTTCTCATTTCTGTATATAAAATTAATGGGAATACTTTCTCAATTCAGTAGCAGACCTTTATTGAATTTAGACACAGCATGAGTTAGAAACTTTTACAATGATGCTATTACACAATACAAATAATTTACCCTCAGAAGTATAATAGATAAAAAACGATTTGAAATGAATGCAACTTAAGAAGATCGACATACGGCTAGAAGGCTTCCGCTGCTAGAGAAGCTCTCAACTAAAGGAAGTTCCTCAGTCGATGGGAGCAAGCCCTGCTTTTCAACCTAGTGTCGAGCTACATCAACCAGATTAACATTGCTCCCTCGTACAACATCTTTTGCAGAAACGTCTGCTTTGTTCCCGATGACAATATAGGGAACTGGGAGGCCACCTGGACCTCCAGAAGATAAAGGAGCTGAGAATGTCCCATCTGCTGAAATTTCAGCTGCCCATTTGTTCAAGCTACCCTTCGTCCTTCTTTGAGAAAGATCATGAACAAACACAACGCCTAGAAATCAAAGATCATGCGAGAAAAGAAACAAAAAAGGGACTTATAGTCAAGAATCAAACAATTAAAACATATGACACTTCTCACAAACTAATAGTATATCCCAGTAGTAGCATACCTATCAGGTAAGCAGAACACAAGTATCATCAACTATTTGTCAATTTATTATTCAGAAAGATCAGCTAAACATGCAGGCACTAATTACTCATTAAAAGAAAACATGCATTTAAAATGGTGAAAAAATATTAGATGATAAATACGGAGTACAGTACTATTTACCTACCATTAATTTGAGAATAGAATAAAGATCGGCAGTCCTTGTATCTTTCATGTCCTGATACATCCCAGAGTTCAACAAAAAAGTCTCTGCCTGAGTCGCCCCTGATATTATTTGATGAGTTCGTAGAGCTTCCGTATGAAATATGCTGCAGAAGTGAAAATAAAGACATCAACTTAAACCGGAGTATTTGCCATATACTATTCATTTTCAAGATTACAGAACGGGGCTATTACCTTGACATCAACTCTACACCCAATTGTTTGAGAAGGTTGAGCAATGGAAGAGCCGGTCATAATCAGATGAACAAGAGAAGTTTTCCCTACACCTAAAAGAACATAGGAATAAAAAATGCATTTTGACAGCATGATCTGAAACTGAAACATAACCAGAGAAGTACGAACTTATACTGTCTTGATCATTACTTATACGACTATTATTGATCAAAATAACAGTAATATTCATGATTAGATTGATCATGAATGAATGAAGCCTGCTGTAACCGATTCTAAGTTCAAATTACAACTAAATAAAGGGAATCCACATCCTTATTTCTGATCACAATTCCAGACTAAATAAAAGGAATTTCAACAGAAATTATGGAGAACTAAGTAAATATGATGAATCTCTCATCGCCTTCATTCAGAAATCATAATTCACAGTACCCAAAAATCTCTGCAACTTCACTTAAATTCCATCAAACCTTAAGAAAAATCTCTCAAACACAATTATCAATAGAAAAGCGTCTAACAAGATCATCAAATAAGGAGTAAAATAAAGAATGCATCAAAGTCCAGACATACTAAACAGCAGAAGCATGATGAATTACATATGAGAACCTATGATTTTTGAAACGACATTATCTTACCCTAATCTCCAACAATTAGCACTCGCACCTGCCCGCTAGGAGGCACACCATTCTCTTCTCTGTTATCCCTGCTCCTCTCCCTCCAAAACATCTTTCTCTCTCTAACCAAGAATCCTACACTCTAACAACAATCTCTTGTGATTTGGTTCCTCAGAGTGCTATCCACCATAATAAGCAACATTCCTGAATACGGTAGCAATAAATCGAAATCGGCTGCATAAGGCGACAAGAAAGCGCGGTAAGATCGAAAGGGGATATTGGATATGGTTTTTTCAAGAATTTCTCGCAGTTGTTTTGTTCTTGATTGTGAAATGCTTACAAAGTGTTTGATTAATCGCCTGAAATAACTACTCGTAATTCTTTCGGAGAATATTTGCGAATGAAATCGATAATTTGTCACACTTTTAGGTTTACGAGAGATGGAAGTAAACGAAAACACAAAACAAACTAATTCATTAATTCAAATTACTATATTTGAATTACTATATTTGATATTAGAATTAATAAAATAATTGTAAAAGCTATGGATCATCGGATGATGACCTCCCTCATAAACTCAATGTCTCAACCGTGTTCCAAAATTCAATTTTTATTAGTTTTATATAATATTTTATAAAAATAAAAAAATAGTATATCATACTAAATCATAATAAATATTTATAAATTAAAATTAAATTTTTTAAAAATTATATACTCTAATTTTAAACTTATCAACCCTAATATAACTAATAAAAATTAAATAATGCTAAAAAATAATTATAAACCCTAATTAGATTGGTGAATCCTTGAAAATAATCATAAAATTAAACTAAATTATTATAAAAAAAAATATTAAAAAAAAATATAAAACTAATAGAAATCGCGATTTGGGACACAATTGGGACACCGAGCTGGGGACAAAAGATCCCAAGTCATGGAACATTAATTAATTTCGATTAGTTAAACAAATAATAACATAGCTTTTAAGTTGGTAAGAATAAGATATTTATTTTCAAAGGTTCAAGTCATGGCCAAATCATATAAGAGCATCTCCAGCGGGCCGGAGCTCGCTGGCTCGAGCCCGTCGTGCGAGCCCCGAGCCCGCTGGCGAGTCGCCATCGACACGCGCCGGGTGCGCATATGCAAGCCGAGCTCGCGCTCCTTCGCCCCTGCTGTGCTCAGCAATTTTATTTTTTTTTTAGAAAACAATTGTTTTAAAAAAAATAAAATAAAATTGAACGTTGCTTTGCAACGGCTAGTCCGACGCTCCTCTCCCCCATTCCTCCCTATAAATACACACTTCCACAAATCATCTTCCACACATCACAATTCATCTACACTTCTTCACAATCTCATATTTCTCAACAAAATCAAATTATTTCCTCATTTCTCAACCAAAGCCGTCGATGGATAACGAGTCGTTTCTCGAAAATGTTGCGCTCCCAAAGCCTCGGTGGTTTCCCCTCGCAGCCCAATGATGATACCCCAGGCGACGATGATTCTCCGCCCTCGCTGCCGCGGCCTACCAACCTTGGATTCGCAGCTTACGCGAGTCCTCCTGCCAAGGGAGTGATGGGTTTTTCTCCAGCCGGTTATCAAAATATCTCCCCACCCGTATTCGATCAATTTAGAACTCCGCCGTTGAGGGGAAGTCAAGGTGCGACGCAAGATCTAGAAGGGCTAAATCTATCGAGCTCGTTCGAGTCAGTTTCAAACGTTCGTCCGGCGGTCAAGAAGAAAGCAAGCTCATCGACGGAGTCAACTGAGCGGACGAAGGCTGTACCGTACAATCCGGATGAGTCGGCTCATCTCATCAAGGTGTGGTCTAGCATTTTCGAAGACCCCGGAGTTGGCGATCGACAGAATGAGCATATTTTCTGGGGCAAGGCCGTAGCAAAGGAAACGCTACGATTCATGCTATCGGCTACAAGCCCAGAAACAAGTCGATGCTAAAGGGGCATTATCAACGGATCATGCCCAAATGCAACAAATTTCATGGCTACTGCGCTGAAGCTGTGAGGCATTGGAAGAGCGGAGAAGATGCAAACGACGTTTTCAACAAAGCATGTGAGATGTATCAAAATGAGACGAAGCAAGCTTTCCAATATGGACTTGCCTATAAAGAGCTGCTGAAATTGCCCAAGTATTCTCTTTTTGTTGGTAATATAAAGCAAAATGGCATAGACGGGTCGTCCAACTCTAGCAATCCCGATGCATAAGCTGTGGAAGAGGAAGGCTATTTTCCGGAACACCCCCGCCCGATGGGGAACAAAAAAGCAGTCGCCCAAAGAAAAAATAAAGGAAAAGACAAACAAGCTGAGGAGCCGATTAATTTGGAGGACGTTCCAGAGGGAGCCGAACATGAGTTTTGGCAATCAAGTGCCGAAGTTAATCAGACGTACTTATCGATTGCAAAGAAGAAAGATGACGTCTTGGAGAAGAAGAAGCAAGCCTATACGGGCAAGATCATGACTGCATACAACAAGTTGCTCGCCACTGATATCTCACAAATGTCACCAGAGGAGTTGGAGCTGCATTTTCTCATGAGGACTCGGTTGTGGAACATGATCAAAAAATAAGCTTGTTTTATTGTATTTTTTTAATTGTTGTATTTCGTTTCGATTTAATAAAAATAAATAAACAAATAAAATCGAACGAAAAACGAATTAAAAAAATATATCGAAAATCGTAAATAAAATGAATTAAAAATAAGAGAGAGTCAGGGAGAGGAGCTCGCGGCTGGAGATGAAATTTGGGGAGAGACCCTCCCCACCGGAATAGTGCCACGGAGATGCTCTAAGCACTTTTATCTTAGGGTTTGTCTCATAATTAAATAAGCACTTTAATTTGTAATTAAATAAGCATTTTTATTGAGTAGGAAATGATTGATTAATTTATTTTTTTTGAGCAAATAATACGCGAACTATCATGCATTTTCATCACTAAAATTGATATTCAAATGATGACTCAAATAAAATGCATCGACGTAAAATGCTCAAATATGTTTAAAATTTTCATGACGACGAAGCGCAGTTCAGTTGGTAAGATTTTTTCCCTCCAGCCAAGAGGTTGGGGTTTCGAGTCACATCGAGTGCATATGTGTGTGAGGGTATTGTGTTATCTGATCGAAAAAAAAATGTTTTAAATTTTCATTTTTAATTGTGATGTTCCCAAAATATGTCTAAAATAGAAAATATTATCACTCATATAAATGAGACTTTCCTCGCACTTAGAGATGGCCAAAATAATAGTACCCGCCGACCCGTACACGCATTCGTACACGTACTCGAAGGGTTTGTACTCATACTCGTACTCGCCGGTTCGGGTTTGGAACCGTACCCGCCGATGGCGGCGGTTCGGGTACGGGTACTAAAAGTTGGAACCGCAGCCCGCCGGTTCCACGACCCGCCGACCCGCTGACCCGCAATTTTGATATATATTTCGTCTCAAATATATTTTTTATTTCTTAGTTTTAATTATATATGCACTCTTTTTCCTACTTTAGTATTTTTTCCATTAAATTTTCACCAAATATGTTTTAACGGTGCTCGTCTCTTGAAGATTAAAGTTTTAAATAACTTGATCTCCAATGATTTAGTATTTAGAGGTCTAGTTTATATTTAAATTGTTGAAATCTTTACAATAAAATAATATTTTTCTTTTATAAATAATTCGAGTTACAACTAATCGAATTTAAATTATATTTTTAACATTAAAAATAATAATTATAAAACCTGCTAGATCCTTCAGGTTGTACTCGTACCCGTACTTGCACATGTCATACTCGAAATCGTACCCGTACCCTCCTACGCCGCGGGTAGGATATGGGTCCGATTTGCTGGAACCGTACCCGCCGGATACGAGTACGGTTCTGTACCCGAACCCGCATTTGGCCACCTCTACTCGCACTACCAACAACTCTTATCAGTTTTTGCACAAAACCCGTGCATGTCATTCTAAATCAGTTTAAAATTTAAATCAATGAATAATGTATATATACACGTGATTATTTAAAAGTTTTTGGATGGAGAAATTAAAAGTGATTAATGATGTCAATTAATTAGGTTAAACAGCAGAAGCCACTTGGTTAGCCCACCTGAATTAAAAGAGTTGCTGTAGACTGTAGCTACAACAAACTCACATGCATACAGTATATTATTACTATATCACAAAATCAAGTTAATTTTAATTAGGAGTTTAACTCAAATCAATACTTCAATTATATTTGAGGTTCTGATATATAGAATAAAAAATATAAGTTCATAAGCTACCTAATAAATTTGTACGAACCCAAAAAAGTGAGGAAAGATAGCTCGAATTGCATAACCATAACGGCATGAGTACTAATTGACATAAGTAAGAATCTAATTTTGTATAAATTAAAGTAGATTAATCAATTAGATGCAAATTTGCAGATAATGTAGCTGGCTAATCTAGAACCAACTAATTAACTATACATCACATAATTTTCATAATATAATAATAAAAAAATGTGATATATATTCTCACACGCCAACAACTATAAATTGAGCCACTCTAGTGCATAGAGTGTTTCCTCTTGTATGCTAGCGTAATCAATATTACCTTCATATTTATATATATCTATATATATAATATATTTCCCAATTTATAGAATATAAAAAATAAAAAAAAGAAAGAAAAGAAATATATGATCAAAATGGTACCCTTAGGCTATTCCGAAATCTTGTTATCATTTTTATGTTTAATTATTCTTTGTTTGGTGCTTCAAAAGCGTTGACGGTTTGCCTTGGAATTGGCCTATTGTTGGGATGCTTCCCAACCTCTTCCTCCATATCAACAGAGTGCACGATCGTTGCGTTGACCTTTCGGAAGCCGTTGGCGGAACTTTCTGGATGAGAGGGCCCCCGTTTGCCAACATGGACTTCATGATGACGGCGGACCCCGCCAACGTCCACTTTGTCATGAGTTCCAAGTTCACCAATTTCCCCAAGGGCGTCGAGTTCAAGAAGATTTTCGACGTCCTTGGGGACGAGATATTCAATTCCGACTCTGACTCCTGGAGCATCCAGAGGAAACATGCCAGGTTCCTGATCAACCACGAGCGTTTCCGCAAGTTGTTGATCAGGACTACCTGGGATAAAGTTGAGCAGTGCTTGGTACCCGTCCTCGAACACGTGGCTCGCCAGTGTTCGGTGATAGATTTACAGGATTTGTACTAGAGGCTGACGTTCGACACGACGTGTAGACTGGTTTCGGGGTTCGACCCGGGCTACCTATCGCTCGAGTTCCCCGACGTTCCGTTTTCCAGAGCCATGGATGAGGCTGAGGAAGCCATTTTCATGCGCCACTGCTTGCCGGAAACCCTATGGAAGCTCCAAAGATTCCTCGGAATTGGACATGAGAAGCAATTATCTCGAGCTCGTCTTGTCCTCGACACTGTTATAAACAAGTACATATCGATGAAGCGCGACCAAATCGGCAAGCAGAGTGTCGACGACGAAGAAGGGCTCGACTTGCTAACGTCGTACATCAATGGATCGGATGAGGCAATCGGGCTGGGGCTCGACTACAACGATGACAAGTTCTTGAGGGATACCATCCTGAACTTGATGATCGCGGGTCGCGACACCACGAGTTCGGCCCTCACATGGTTCACGTGGCTCGTGGCGACTCACCCGGAGGTGGAGGAGAAGATCAGGGACGAGCTCAATACTCTGGCTAAGGGTGAAAAATGGTGGCTTTTTAGGGCGGACGAGCTTCGCAACCTTGTGTACTTGCACTGCGCCTTGTTGTAGTCGTTGCACCTCTATCTGCCCGTCCCGTTCCAACATAAGGCCCCCGTGGAGCCCGTGGTACTGCCGAGTGGGCACCACGTGCCCACGAAGATGAAAGTGATGTTCTCTTTGTACGCCATGGGGCGAATGGACTACATTTGGGGGACGGATGCTAAGCAATTTAAGCCAGAGCAATGGATAACGGAGCGTGGTACGGTCAAGTACGAGCCCTCGTACAAGTTCTTGGCCTTCAACGCGGGGCCGAGGACTTGTCTAGGCAAGGAAATCGCCTTCACTCAATTGAAATCTGTGGCTGCAGCTATGATCCATAACTATAAAGTTGAGGTGGTGGAGGGTCATCGTATTAGCCCTAATGTTTCGATAATTCTCTACATGAAACATGGCTTCAAGGCTAGGGTTCATAAGAGGTGGACTTGAAATTGCTTTCTAGAAATATTTTATTGTTTTGTTTAAAGTACTAATAGCCATTGTCATGTTTGATGTTAGGGTTCACAAGGTTATTAATTGCACCATACTATTGGTGGGGACGGGGTACATCGTATAGCATAAAATACATAGAAAATTCAATAAACTATCACCATTGATCTTGCGTGATATAGATTATGAGCATAAATACTTTGTTCGTCACAAACTTTTTGGCTAACACTACATACAACTTGAAGGGGGAAAAAATAATAAAATTGATAATAAACAAATAACAAGAAATTGACAAAATTTTCAAATGAATTTACGTACAAATCAGTCATGCCAAATCCATACATAACACGGTAAGCTTTTTTTTTTTTTCCTATCATTCTTTTCCCTTTTATTCACTACCAAAAAAATAATAGAATGGAAGTAACTCGATCATATAGCATAAAATGCATAGAAAATTTAATAAACTATCACCATTGATCTTACGTGAAATGAACAAAAATACTTTGTTCGTCGCAAACTTCTTGACTAATTAAAAGGACATACAATTTGAAGGGAAAAAAAAATACTAGCAAAATTGATAATAAACAAAATATAACAAAAAACTGACAAAAACATTCTAACGAATGTACATATGAATCAGTCATGCCAAATCAATGGATAACTCGATAAGCTTTTTTTTTTTTCCTATCTTTCTTTTCCCTTTCTATTTTTCTATTACATGAATAATCAACGGGCTGCTTGACATTCAAAACGAGTAAAACTAACGGAAAAATGTCACACCTTATCGATCTATATTTTCATTTTTTTAATTCAATTTAATGCTATTTTTCCGAATGGGTAATAATAATAATAATAATAATAATAATAATAATAATAATAATAATAATAATAATAGTTATTATTTTTGAAGCATTATTATTATTATAAAAAAAATACAATATGCGCTACACTAGTCAATTAGACAAATAATAACATAGTTGTCGACTTGGTATAGTAAGATATTCATGGCCAAATTATGTAAGCACTTTTATCTTAGGGTTATTCCCAAAATTAAAAAAGCACTTTAATCTGAATTTGTAATATCATACTACCTTCATCCTATTTATTTAGTCCACTTTACTTTATGTACGTATTTCCACTGAAACCTAATACGAGTTTTAAAATATAATTTTGTCGTATCGTGGATAATACGAGTTTTAAAATAGAATCTGCTGCCGCATCACCGTCGTCGTTTGTCCCCTCTAATTTCTCTCTCTCCTACATAATTTCAGCCGATTTTTTACTCCATTCGTCCTTTGGTTGAAATCGCAGGCGAAGAGGAGATGTCGGTCGTCGAAGAAGCCACTCCCTTGGTGGGCAGCTGGAAAGATGCCCTCCTGCTCGGCCTCGCCTTTGCTTTCTCCTCTTCTCAGATTCTGGTAATTTTTTTTTTTTTTGCTCCGCTCTACTCGAATCCTTTTGCTGCTATTTTGTTAATAAAAGATCAAATAATTTAAGTGCTCAATTGTTTATGTGAGTAATCATTGCTTGACCCTTTGATGAACTGTTAAACTAGAGGTTGCCCAGATAGCCCATCTAGTATTTAAGTCGAACTGATTCAGTTGAACTTTTTTACTCGATGATATATTAATAACCTCAACATTGTAATAGGTTATGTGTTTTATACTTGAGATAATCTATCTGTTTGATTGAAATTGGGAGCTCCCTAGCTAAAGAAAAGTGAATTGGAATTACGTTGATGATGAAAATTTTGATTTTAAGCTGAATTTGTTCCTCTGCTAGTCCTCAAAAGAAAACTTGAATTTGTATTAAAAGGTTGTTTTGTTGCATAACAATGGAATGGAAGATGCTTGTCATTCTTTTGTACAGTACAAATGCTCAACTTCTGCCTTATCTTAATGGTTATTGTTTGATATAAATTTTATTTGTATTTGATTAGAGAGACATGGAATAAACCTCAAAAAGTAGAAGGGTGGTTCATGCTGCATTTGCATCTGGTGTTGTATCTGCTGCTATTGGAGAAGATGGTGCTATGTGGGGATAGTTAAGGTGGTCTTTCTTCCATTTTAAGGTATAATAAATTCCGAGAATGGTTAAAGAAGTAGACGATGTAGGATAGCTAACCAAAAGGGAGTATATGCTAATACTTTCAATTATATGATCTTGCAGGTTTCACTTGGTTGGGGACATGCTCTAGCTCTGACTAAAACTGGAAAGTTGTTTGGCACACAGATGGTAAATTAGAGAGGATTGGTAAATCTTTGGAGGCCTCACCTCTGGATTTAATAGCTGACAATGCAAAATCACCTAGTGAAAATCGAGCCACGATGATTGAAGCAGCTGAGAAACTAGTTTCGGAAGCAATAGAGAAGGAGAAGGACATACCAATTATCTGAGAACCTGCTTTGCTCGAAGAAATTAATGATGCTGAGGTTACGGACATTGCTTGTGGGCTTGATCATTCATTCATACTATGCAGTAAGTTCTTTTCAGTAGGCATATCTTGTGGGCTTGATCATTATTTGGGTGTTTGCAATTTTGTGAATGGAATTGTATACATTTGTTATATGATGACATTACAACTTGAAAGCAGGATTTCATGGGTTAGGAGAAGTTGAAGTATAGCTTGAGTCGTTTAAATATTGGCCACTGTATTGATTTGTGAAACTTAAATCAGACATGTTTGCTTTATTTGACTAGTAACTTTAATCTACGTGCAACTTTTTTTTTTTTTTTAAAACAGACTTCGTTCTCCATATCTAATATAGTTATAAGTTCTTCAGTTAATAAATTGATAAACACGGTTATTACTATCTGGTCTTCCTGCACTTGAAGCGAATAAAATAATTTTTTTTTGTATTTTTTTGTAAATTGACAATCTTGATGAATAAAAGTGACAATCTACACGAACAAAAGTGTCAATATTTTGAATTCTCAAAATCGTTAATTTTTAATAATTGTAATTTTTAAATGGCTATATATGCGGCAACTTACGAGTATGCAAAACATATCCCCGCATTTGAAATGATAGAATACTTATTTTTATTGTATTTTTTCGTTAAAGTGACAATCTATATAAATAAAAGTGTCAACGTATATGAACAAAAGTGTCAATCTTTCGAATTCCCAAAATCGTTATTTTTTTATTATCGTAATTTTTCAACGCCTATTTATGCGACACCTTACAAGTGAGCAAAGCATATTCTCGCCCTTGAAACGATAAAATAATTATTTTTATCGTGTTTTTTTGTAAAAGTGCCAATATATATGAATAAAAGTGTCAATGTATATGAACAAGAGTGTCACTTTTTTTGAATTCCCAAAATCGCGATTTTTTTTTATAATCATAATTTTCCAACGTCTATTTATGCGACACCTTACGAGTGAGCAAATCATATTCTCGCTTTTGAAATGATAAAATAATTATTTTTATTGTGTGTTTCATAAAAATGCCAATTTATATGAATAAAAATGTCAATTTATATAAACAAAAGTGTAAATCTTTCGAATTTCTCAAATTGTCATTTTTTTAACATAAATAACTTTGATAGTAACACATTAAACATTCATTAAATGAATCCATAGCTAGCTAAGATGTATAGTTATTCAATAATACTTATACCAGTTATCATGAAATTAGGAGGCCAATTAAAATGTCATTGTTTAGAAAAGTAAAAGAATTTACCAAAAAAAATTTGCAAAACAATTTCCAATTAAGAACCAATCAACACCAAAAACAAGTGGGCCCAACAAAAAGCAAGACAAGAGGAGCGTAGAGGCGGCACAAGGCAAAGCACCAAACATAAGTGAACAACAACAGATTTTAAATTCGACATTTTCGGGCAAAGTATATTCGGGCCCGGTTGACTAAAAATTGGATCCAGGTTATAGAAAAGATCCGGCCTCACCATGAGTTCAGCTCATACTCAACCAATTAAATTTTTGTTTACAATATGTCAAATCATACAAACTCGCAACTTTTTTATTTTTATTTTTTAATTAACCACTTCATTTTTTTTATTAATTGGATTATCATTATTTCAATTCATCCCAAAACATCAAGTCCCAAACAAATTGTTTTCGCTACAGAACAATAACGTCATAACTTTAATCATTATAAAAATTAAAAAAAAAAAAAAGTGAACCGAATTGTAAAAATTGAATAGATTGTAGTAGTACAACCTCCATCTCACCCACTTAGTCAAATTTCCAAATGGCACAAGAACCAAGGAAAATGGGATATGTAAATATAATTAATTCTGATGATAGAGAGTTAATTGTAGCCAAGTATTCTTTGTCATTTTTGGAAATGGGGCTAATAAGTGAGACGGACCGAAACGGCAAATGAGATTGAGGTAGTATAATATATATATGTTTGGCACATCTCGCAAAAAATGTTGCAACTGCAAATCAAATTGAAGTAAATAAAAAGTTAATCCCTAAAAGTAGCCACTTTGATATAGTAAACCAAAATACTAGCCACTCATATAAAAAACACAAATACTAGTCACTCATATAAAAAAACACAAATATTAGTCACTCATGTATATTCATGTATTCAATATTAATTTTTACAAATACATGAGTCGTGTATTCGTGTATTCATGTATTCGTGTATTCAACGTTAATTTTCACGAATACATGAGTCGTGTATTCATATTTTCGTGTATTCAAGGTTAATTTTCATGAATACATGAGTCGTGTATTCATGTATTCGTATATTCATATATTCAAGGTTAATTTTTACGAATGCATGAGTCGCGTATCATGTATTCGTGTATTTAGTAAGAGTGACTAGTTTTTGTGTTTTTTATATGAGTGACTAGTATTTTGATTTGTTATATTAAAGTGGCTATTTTAAAGGTTGCCCCGTAAATAATATCTTGCTAGCGACAATTTATATATGATCTAGTAAGTAAATTGTTGTGTATAGAAAATAATTTTGCCAGAACCCATTTTAAAAATATATAGACACATGCAGTAGAAATGCTTCTCTACTTATCGTTGATATAATAGTGTCTCGTAAACACGTTAATTGCGCATATAGTAGATGAGCATTTCTTCTAGAAATAATATTTAGGCTAAGTCAGTCGATATTATTATTATTATTATTATTATTATTAATTTGATGAAGGGAACTGTGTAGAAATATTTTGTTATTGAGTAGCAATATATCTCATATCGCCGAAATTATCTACGTTTACGATTATATGTGCCCACCAAATATTGTCACTTCATTTTACTCAATAACATACCTGGTTTTCTTTCGTTTTCTTCTTCTTCTTCTTCTTTTTTTTTTATTATTTTTTATTTTTTCTTTCTTTCCCTTCAATTTCAGCACCCAAAAAACATATTCTCCAAATAAACTGTTTCATCAAACACAAACAAAAAAGGGAAAAGTACAAATACACCCCTAAGGTATTCAACAAAAAACAAAAATCCCCCTAATTTGGTGAAGAGCTCCTCTAACAGAATCCTCTAACCACCGTCTTCTCCCATTTTACTCCTTTTTTTTTTTTTTTTTCCTTTTCTTTTCTAATTTGGTGAAGAGCTCCTACAAGTACAACTGCCTTGGCGGCGGCGCTAACACCGTCGCGGATGGGTACAACACTCGGCGCTAAGATTATTGGCACCTTCGTTCTCATCTACCTATGCTGAAATACGCTACTACTTTCCGGTAGCTAATTTGTTTTTTTCCTTCCGAGATTTGAACTGAGGGTGACTAATTTTTCGAAACATTTCTAGGTTTTGGCTCCACTTCCAGTCGGATTTGCAGTCTTCGTGGTGCATTTGGCCACCATCCCCATCACCGATACCGGCATCAACCCGGTGAGGAGCTTCGGCGCCGCCGTGATCTGCGGCCACCAGAAATCGTGGGACGACCAAGTAAGTAGTGTGGAGTAGTTCAAATTAGCTCGAATTTGTAATAGAATCCATGATTTATCAATAAATCAGGCTTCGATTTCTTACGAACACTGAAAGTTCTGCAGTGGATCTTCTGGGTTGGACCCATAGTCGGAGCTTTGGCGGCGGCGATTTACCACCAGTTCGTCTTGAGGGCAGTAGCAGTGAAGGCGTTGGGATCATTCAGGAGCAACGCCTCAAACTAAGACGTACATTCCTGTTGATTCTTAAGCCTTTCGTTGTTAGTTTGTATGAATCTTTGCTATTGTGGTACCCAAAAATAGGATAAGACGGTGGTTAGAGGATTCTGTTAGAGAGAGGGCTCAGAGGGGTGATATGCTCTTAAAGATGAAGGTGAGGTACTTTTTGCACTCAAACAAAAGTTAGAGGATTTTGTTTTTTGATGAATAGCTTAGGAGTGTACTTGTACCTTTTCCCAAACAAAAACTCTCTACCAAAAAAGAAGAGTACAAACCAGAACACCAAATCATATGCGAAGGAGTGCAGTACACAATAAACATATAGCTCCAATTTGTGCCTATTCGTGAGCACATTCGTGGACACCTTCGTCGTTTGATCACTTTAATATTATTTTTTTAATTTTTGTTGTTTTATAGTATTATAGTATGCTAATAATTAATATATAAATTATAAAATCTAAAAAATCAAAGCTCGAATTATTATTTTTTATTTTTAACTTCAAAAAATGAGTAATAAAATAAATCGGGCTTTGATTTTTATTTATTTTTAAAATTTTATGATTTCTACTTCCTCCGACTCAGAGATATTGACCCATTTTATATTGATATGTGAAGTATAAAATAATGAAAGGGGTCAATATTTCTGAGACAGAGGAAGTATTTTAATTTTTAAGATATTAGAATATAAAACAATGGCATAAATTTAAAAAAATAATGCTAAAGTGATCAAACGACAAAAGTGCCCACAAAGATTCTCACAAATAGGAGAGTAGCATATATATCATTTCTCTCTCTGTATATATACTATATACACGCGCATATGGAAATATCATGACAAAGAGTAGGGTATCATAGGGCCAGCCCCGGCAAAAAGAGGGCGTAGGGTAAAATTATAAAATGAGCTATCTATATATCATTTGAAAAAAAAAAAAGTTGGAATCGAATTTTCGGAGGTAGCAATTTGTTTGATAAATTTTATTTATTTATTTAATTATTTATTATTTTATTTTTTTGAGGGAATTTGTTTGATAATTAAATAGGCAAGAAGAAAGAATAAAATGCAAAGACGTTGTCGCGCCGATACTCGGGTGACGAGTTGAAAATAGATAAAGTAGAGATGCTAAAATCTTACTCCGTATTTGTAAATAATATATGGTAATTAGGATGAGTGTCTATATAATAGAATTTAAGATATCAAATTAAACTACTCCAAAAAAGGTATTTTCGGTCTAAAATATATTTCTTGTTTAAAAAAAAAAAAAAACCCTTAAATTATTGGGCTTTCGTAGATACACATACAAATAATACTTTTTTTTTGGTTGAAGACTACTTGTATAATAGTTTTACCAAAAAAAATTTAGGCCCCGTAAAATGATGGTCCCTAGGCAGTCCCCTATGCTGGCCCACCTTAGAGACGGCTCTGGGTTCACAAAATTTAACCCCAAGTGTGCAATGCCCAAATTATTTATTCCCCGAGATGAATAGGGTAACATTTCTATAGGCTTATATACATATATGCATAAATACATATTTTTATTTATTTATTTGGGTGAGACAGTTCGATACCAAACTCCCCATTCATGATTCATTATTCAAACAATTATCCTTTATTCAGTTTCAACAACCCTAAATCCACATAGTACAAACGTAAATAGAGTGGACTATGAGTGTTATTTTCTTACACTTAGCTAGCGCGAATATATACCCACGCATATATATGGGTCGATGCAAATAATTCGAAAGCGATCATGCATTTCCATCGCTAAAATTAAAAATATTCAAATAATGACTCAAATAACATGCATCGTAAAATACTCAAATATATTTTTTTAAAATATGTGTTATTATCTAAAATAGAAAATATTCCCATTCACATAAGTTAAGACCTTTCTTCTATTACCAATAACTCTACCAGTTTTTTCACACAAAACCCGGCCATGCATGCGCCATTCCAAATTTAACATACATTTGAGGGGCGGATGCATTATTAATTATATATAGCAAATGAAAAGCAGTTTACATAAATGAATAATATATGTACACGTGATTATTCAAAAGTTTCTGGATGGAGGAATTAAAAGTGAGTTCAAATAATTGAAGGGCTCAAAAGAGAAGGTAGGGAACACACAAGTAAGGTAGGGAGCTAGGCATGGTTGTGGGTTCCTTGATAAGTTGTAATCACATAATTTGGATCCAAACTATCCCTTTCCACCCTTTTCTTCACATTGCATCCTCCACTTGAACACTTGTAATAGTTCCTGCAAATTACATGTTATCCATAAATCCTTTTTACGCTCAAAAGTCAATAAAAAAACCAATAATATTCATTTTACTTTACTATTTTCTATTTTATATCAAATCATATAAAATACTGTGCCAAAAATGTGGACGGAGGGAGTGTCAATTAACTATCAGTATCTCTAAATTGAACCCGTATAAGCCGCGTTCACATGCATGCATGGAAACCCAACCTCGAGTAATTAATAAATGTCATAGGCAATAACCAATGAACCCAGATAAATAATTATAAAATTAAAATAAATGATAATATATTAAAATCAAAAGAATAAAAACTAAAAAAATTATTAGAAAAACAATTTCGGGTCATGGTTGGATACTAAAATTGGCAAATTAAAGAGGGTTCCACAAGTATATATACATATATGTATCTACATATTTGTCTGTATCTTACATAAGATAAATTATTTCGTGATTGGTTTCATTTATATTCGAAATATTCTTTCTCCTACGTGTGTGTGTGAGAGAGAGAGAGAAAGAGAGAGTTTTGTGAAAATGCGAGTGTGTGTGGATGTTGAGAGTTATAGAAAGAACTGTTAATATGTAAAAATGTCCATTATTAAAATACATATCTAAAAAATACCCACTTTCAAAATACACATTCACAAAATGCTCACTTTTCTTTAAATATATTAAAAGTGGGTCTCACTCTCGAATTTAGCAATCTCGGTTTCAGCACTCTTTTGTCTTTTTTTGTTTGTCCTTTTCCCTATTTTGTCCTTTTCCTTTGTCTTTATCCGCAAAAATTTTCGGGAGCTCGGACATTTATGAGCGCTTTTCTCCAAGATATTACCGAGCGCTTTTTAATAATCATCGAGAGCTTTTCTTAAATTATCGAGCGCTATACAAACATCATCGGGTGCTATTCGTCAATCACCGAGCGCTTTTCAACAATATATTTTTTTAAAAAAAGAAACTTCTTCAAATTGTAGAGCGTTTTACACCGTCGATCGAGCGCTTTACACCTTCCGTCGAGCGCTATTTACTATTATCGAGCGCTATTAATCACATATGGAGCGCTATTAACCTATGTTGGAGCTGGGGGGGGGGGGTTGGCTTGGGGGAGTTATTAGGGTTGCTCTTAAGTATTTTAATAATTATAATAATAATTATTATTATTATTTTTACTATGGTCAACATCATAATTGACAAATAATTGGGGCCCATTAATAAATGATATGTTTGTGATATTTGGTGTAAGTGGGGCCCATTTTTTATTATATTTTAGTAAAATGGATATTTTTTGAAGATGTGTTTTGAAATAGGGTATATTTTGAAGATAGATTTTTAAAATGGGCATTTATAGATTTGGCCCTAGAAAGAATATAAATAATGATAGAACTCATAAACTTAATGAATAAATAATGATGTGATTTAGGTTGAAGAGCAGAAGCCACTTGGTTACCCCACCTGAATTAAAAGAAGTGGCGGCTTATGTTGCTACAACGAACTCATATATATATATATATATATATATATATATATATATATATATATATGTCACAAAATCAAGTTAATTTCAGGAGTTTAACTCAATATTCAACTTTCTGCGCATGAATTCTTGAGGTTCTGATATGTAGAATAAAAAGATCAGTTTATACGCTTGGGTAAACACTATTTCATGAAACTCCAAGATCCTTTATTCTTTTTTCATTAATAATAATGTTCAATATAATTGATCATTGCAGTTATATACTAGTGTCTGCTAAAGTATTTTTGAAAAAGATATATATTGAATTTAAACAAAATCTCTTGCTAATTAAAATAGTCACTTTTTCATTTTTAATGTATTTTATGTTAATTATGTGAGCATAGGCACATTTAGGTTAGTGATGGGGCTATATAACACACACACACATATATATATATATATATATATATACGTACTCCCTCTGTTTATCTTCATTTAACCTCACATATATTCAATATGCGAAGTATAAAATATATAAACAGACCAAATGAATATAAAAAGAGGGAGTATATACATTCTTGATGCTATATATATGTATGCATTGCATTAATGTAGTTTACATATGACAATTAATTAAAATGTTGCAGATTAGTTTGCTTAATATTTATTATATATCTTGTTTATGAATAAATTGCATTTCACTGATAAAGAAAAGAAAACACCCAGCTACTCAGCTACGAGACAGGATTCAAAAATTGAGCTTCAATAATATATATGCATAAAGAAATGAACAAGTAGTACATGAATGGCCAAAACCTGATCAGATATTTCATAGCAAATTGAGGGCTAGGTAGCCCTAGAAATACGCTGTGTGTGTGCTACTCATACACCCTATATATAGTGTGATTTGAAAAAGAAATTTTTGTTTTTATGTTCAATTGTCTATTTTATCATTATTTAAATTTCACGATCATTTATCAATTTATATATCATTACCGTTTCTAAGGAAGTAGAAATTTAAAATTCTGTATAAATCACAATTTGATATAATAATCACCTGACTACTTTTAAAAAGAAATCATTTAATCACTAGCTATTAATAATTATAATGCAAAGAGAATGAAGGATAAATCTGAATTTTAATTCATTCTTGATGTAGAGGTGGGGTGTTGTGTCTATTTGTACCCAAAAAAAAAAGAAGCGTCTGTTCAAATAAATATTTGTCTGCCTATAGATAGGTCGTGATCTCAATATAGTGTCCAATTCATTAATATTAATGCATGGAAATTATTGCACAAGTCCATTAAAAAAAGAAAAAAAAATATAATTCAAAAGTGTGCCTGCAAAATTGAATGCAAGCTTTTTATTAATGTTTCACCTCTTTCATTGTGGTTTTACAAACTTATTATGCAATCGTACCAATTATCATAAATACTTCCATGTATAGTAAAAAAAATTAAAAGAAAAGCATATCTAAATAAATAAAATGAAGAAACACAAAATACCTGGGATTGGGGCTGTTCTTCACCATCTTTTTTCCATATTTCCTCCATTTATACCCATCATCCATCACTTCAAGTTGTGTTTTTGTTCTAAATGCAAACCTACACTCATCTTTTGCTTTATACTTCATTACTTCACTTGCCTCCCTAAAATCACAAGGGAAAAAAAATAAAGGACAAGATAGATCTATCTTTCTTTTAAGCTAGGGTCCATATATCATTATTTTTTTTAAATAAAATCTCATAAAGATCTCATCTACTGTATATATCAAGAAAAACGAAGGATGAAACTTACATATTTTCGACAAACGGAACTGCACTAAAAGATCCGGTAGGGCAATCGACACCGCCTTTGCTTTCAAACGAGACGTTGTCGTTAGAGCCAAAATCTTCATCGGACAATAGATAACTAGCGATGTCGAAATAGAGAGGATCATTGCCAAAACATGACAAATTATCAAAATTAGGGTTTTGGGATGGAGGGCTAGTGTTCATTGTAGTAGATTTTAACTTATTCACGTTCATAGTGTAGAGAAAAAGAGGTCTTTGTTGAAAATTCTCACTTTCCCAAGCTTTATACACGTATAGATTTATTTTTATTTTTATTTTTAATTTTGTTTTTTTAATTTCGTCTTTTAATAGAGCTGCGGCTTCATCGAGCTTTCGGTGGATATAGACCAGGAAGGTGCAACAAGCCAGGTGGCGCTAGACTAAGGGGAGAAGATGATGTCAGCCGCTGACGTCATGGAATTTGATGCCGCCAATTGGATTGGAGGCCGTACGTCATCATTTGGGATATTACCATACCCTGTTTATAAGAAGTCCAATTTTTTTGACACATGATTTTAGGAGTGTTTTAATTATATATTAGCTAGTGTAGTGTTTGATATTTTTTAAAACTAAAGGTATCAAAAATTCATAAAAATGTATCGATTATTAATCTTAGATGAAAGATCGTATTAAAATCTTTAATTTTGTATAAAAATTATAAAAGTTAGAGAACAAACAAGCACGGTATAATAATTCAAAATTTTATTATATTAAAATACGTGTAGAGATGTGGCTCTAATTTTTGTCATTTTAGGTTATGAATAGATTGGAACATCCCAAAGTGGAAAATGACTTGTTATAAATGGGATGAGACAGAGGGAATACTACTCTCTCCGTTTCGTCCCACTAAAGGTGTTTCTTCAATATATGTGGGTTATAAAATAAAGAAGCGCCTACAGTAAGAAATGATAGAGGGAATGCAACTCCCTCCATCCAGTCCTACTAAAAATACTTCTTGAATATATATAGGGTATAAAATAAATATTAAAAAAAAAAGAAAAAAAAAAAAAAGCACCAGCAATAGGACAAGAATGAGGGAATAGCACTTAATTTGACCCCTCTTTTATTTCTAATAAATCATGAATTTCTTGAATAGTATATACGTATTTCGAGTAAAATTAAATTGATGCCTGCATCGCATCACACCTTTTGAATATTTATATAACTAGTTTGTATCCCGTTGAAATTCGACGGGTATCATTTTAATGTATATTTATTAAAATAGTAGTATTTATAATAATTTGTTAAAACGATTTTCATTTTATTTTTAATTTATTGTGAAGTGTTTTAAATTGAAAATATACACTTTTGTTACAAAAAAATTACAATTATAGCTATTGATACATACTAAAAGACACTACAACAAAAAAGCCTTATTACCACACAACTTTTACAACACCAAAACACGAATGTCGAGATAGTACATCTATTGTGACATCAAATTATTTTTGGAATTAATTAATGCATAATTGTTTATCTAAAAAGATAAGTGAACACGTAATTGATTAATACTCTAACGACATGATAAGTCATGCGGTAAAAACATAGCAATTGTGACATCATTAGATGTCTCAACCAGATCGACTAAAGTTTTATTTTTTTTATAATTAATTAAAGAAAAACTCTTCCAGTGGCGGTAATTTTCCCACCAGAGTATTTGGCATTTTTTCAGTCACCATTCAAATTATTTCTCTTCTCACCAATTAATTAAACAAATAATAATAAGTTAATAACTCCTCTAGAAATTAAATCAATAGTTTCTCGTGTTCTCTCCTCAGTTCTCCTAAAAACTTGATTCATCGACAGCCACCGCACAGTTGCATTCCCTACAGTCAGAACCATACCCATCGGCACGGTTTCTCCAAAACTCCATATGAGCCTTCAATTGGGTGAGTATTATCGATATGGAAATCTGAATTTGTATAATTGTTAAATTCGCTGAGGTTTCTTTTGGGGTTTTCAGAGTGCTACATGTTGTTCAGAGCATGTTGAATTGGATTACATGGACAAGTGAGAACCGTCCGATTTATCGATGGCTAGCCGAGAAAAGGTAATTGATATATTGGTTTCGGAACGTTTTTGTTGAATGTTGTAAAATTAATTTGATTTGTTTTTGTTAGTGTTTACATATTTCATTGGATTTTCTAGTATAAATGACCTCGTTTGATGCAATATCGATAATAAGTTTATCAATTTAATATGGAGTACAGGACTGTTCTTTCATTTCTTTCTCCTATTTGAACTCGTGCTTTGAAATTGTATATGTTATATGGAGGAAGTTAAGAGTTTTTATAGTCAATCTTTTGCTGAGTGAGTAGTTCTTTTATTTCCGGATGTGACTTACAATTGTCTTTAGTTGTGCGAACACATATTACAAATTTGGCGATTATAGATATTCAGATATAATATTTGTTATTGTATGATATGATAATTGAAGTTTATCTGGTTTCAGTCTGCTCTTGAAGAGTTTTCGGAAAATTAATAAGGGTGTTAAACTTGGAAATGTGAGAATATATGCTTCTTTATACTATTGTATATTGCTTTTAGTGTGGGGCTCTGTTTTCTCCAATGGATAATATTTCACTCTTTACTTATTATGAACACCAGTATTGAACAATATCATTTGGTACTGGGAGCTCGGATAAATTATACCACTAATGAAGCATTGCTAAGGGAAATGACATAGAAGATCCACTATTATGAGATAAGTTACAGTTTCGTAAATCAGTCACTAAATGAGTGATCTGTCACGAGTGGACAATATATGGTTGATCATATACTTGTTCTATGTTCTCGTGTTTCGTTCTTAGCATAATGGATCATGATAAATTACTTTTTCATTCAGTTTTTGAATTTCAAATATGAACTGACAACTAGGATGTGCAACCTCTGATTCAAATAATATGGATGAAGTTCTCTGAATAAAGCGTACTGTACGATATTTTTGATACACATTGCAAAGGTAAAAGATACTTATAAGGTTTATAACTGTACATTTTCTTGCTGGTTATTCTTGTGCTTTTTGTTGTATTTTTACATCAATGATAACTTTTCATAGATTTGTTCTCATAGAGTTGTTCTCCCAGAAGAATCCAAAACTTCTAGAAAGAAGCACCATCTAATTGTCAAAAGTTTCTTGTCCAATTAATGAAGCATCAAGTTGCAGAGTTCTGCAAGGTATGACATTTTTCCCTCAGTGCATGTATAGTTCATAGATGTTTGCTAACTTAGAAGTGCTTTCCAACTACTTGTGAAATTACTTATCTACATTATTTTTATTCATCATTATCTGATGAATTGTATTCCTCCTTGTAGGTCTGAGCTTTTTTGGTTGTGTATGTATGACTTTGTGCAGACAAGCTAGCTGATTTATCTACAATAAAAGCAATTCTTTGAAACTGGGCATCAAAGAAGGTGAAGCTTTCGAAGAACTCTTTAGTTCTTTTGCTGGCATGATAGTTATAGACTTATAGTATTGTATTTTAGTTATCTTATCAGATATATAGTAGTTTAGACATCTGATAAGATTTTATAGATTTTCTATATGTTTCTACTTGATCACTTTGATTATTATGTAATTAGAATTCTCATCATATTTGAAAGAAATAGATCAACAATTTCGTTGTTCATTGAATATCTATTGTTATTTGCCTTCTTATTATATATTAAAAAAGAAATTGACACCGAAAGTTATTGAATACATAAGTTAAAAATGCAAATTTAAATATATAAAAGTAAAATTTAAATACACAAAAAGTGCCATCAAATAACAATTGTCAGCGAATTAAAAAAAAATGATAAATTATAATAAGAGGCATTTAAAAATGTCATAACAGTTGAATTCCACGTAATCAATAGTGATATGAAATGACACAATTAAATGTCCTAATATCTAAAAGGGCTATTGCTACACCTCAGCTGGCGACATTAAAGATGACCGTGGAGATAGCCCAAATGTTGTTATAGGGCGTTTATTAAGGCATCTCTTAATGCCTTCAAAGGCCTATTTTGTTGTAGTGAGAATTTCAAAATTTTATTAGCTAATGGGCCACCTTAAAACCGATTTTGTATCTAATATATTCTCAGGTGGTTCAAATTCAAAATATACCTTTTGCTACAAAAATTTGACAATTATAACTATCGATACATACTACAAGAATTTCAATAATATATTGGCCAACAGACCACCTCAAAATCGATTATGAGTCGCTCGTAGCTACGCGCACTTGATGTATCCGCTGATTTAGGCAAAAATATATTGACCAACGGGCCGGCTCAAAATCGGATATAGTCATCCGTGGCTAGGCGCACTGCACTTGCTGCATCCGCCGATTTAAGGTTCTAACAAACCCCCCCATCAAAACTCGAAGACGTCCTTGTCATGTAGGATAACCCTCTTGTCTTTGATCAATTTTCAGCAATAACTTGCTCACCACAAGCGAGTTCTCCTGGCACATCACGTCCGTTGCTTGACGCAGCTCCCGCCAAGATTTTTGCATACGTTTTTTGCATACGTGAGCATACCACGGCTCACACTTGGTTGTTTCATCGCCATGTCCTTCCCAGACTACACACGGTCCCGTATCTGGTGGTCTCCATCACATATGAAGCATCCCCGAAGCTTGTCCTTGCCGGCGAAGTTGACTCGCCGCACCACTAGTGCCGGGTCGCTAAAAGCTTTCTTGTTCCAACCTTTCCCTTGTCATTAGCACATCCTGCATCCCCATGTTCGGGCTCAGAAGAGTCATCTTCTACCAACTCCTCAGCGGCGGCTAGCGCATACGGCATATTCTTGACACACGTAAGCGCGTCATCTCAGGGGGCCAATGCTGCAATACATAAGAGCATTTTAAAACCTTTTTGGTCAATTGACCACCTCAAAATCGAAATAGTATTGGAGCCAAAACAAAAAATAAAAAAATTCAAAAACTTCTTGACCAACGGACCACCTCAATACCGAAATACTGTTAGGGCAAGAATATTTTTTACTAAAAATCAATCTAGCCTGATCAACCCAACTGAAAATAGTATTATGATAATTTGTTAGAGAATATGTTTTACAAAGTCGCGTTAAATTTTATTAAAAAAATAGTTTAATGCGGTGTACTCCATTATCGAGTAGTTGTACTCTATTTATATGTATTAATAAAAAAAATAAAATTATTGAATGAAATCTCCATGATGGAATTTTTCATGGCCAATGGGCCACCTCAAAATTAATATAGTATTAGGGCTAAAATATTTTAACAAAAAAAAAAATTAGCCAATCTGAATTGAAAATAGCCCACGAAGCTCATTTTGTGTCTAATTATTATCAATTATTTTAAATTTAAAAAATATACTTTTGCTATAAAAATTGAACAATTAAAACTATTTATACATACTAAAAGAATTTAGAAAATTTATTGGCCAATAGGCCACCTCAAAATTGATTTTGTATTTCAAAATCCATTATATATTTTTCGTTACAAAAATTTGTCAATTGTTGTTATCTATACAAACAAAAAGAATATCAAAATCTTTTGGGCGGACCACTTCAAAATTGAAATTGAGTTAGATAGCCAGAGCCAAAATATTTTACTTTCTTTTTCTTTCCTTTCTTTTTTTCTATCTTGGAAAGAGTAGCAAAAACACCTCAATATCAAAACATTTTTCTACCATGATTCAATCGGTTGAACCGTTTAGTAAATAAATTAATAAAAATATCTATTGTATATTTATAAATATAAAAAATTTCATGATTTGTATAGTATGGGTTCATAAAAATTTAAGAAACACATGTTAAAATAAATTTAAAAAAATATACATATTCATATTATATATATTTATACTCAAAATATATATTTATAATTCATTTTAAAACCCATCATCGAGAAGCGTGGAAAAGCGTGTCAGAAAAGCCAAAAAGAAATGTGTCAATATATATGAAATGGAGGGAGTATATCTTTATCATGTTACATATCTCTTCAATATAAGTACTAGTTATTATAAGTTAATTGACTCTAAAAAGTAAAAAGTACTCCCACAATCGCTAATACTCCTTATGTCTTATGCTATTAGTCCATCTTTTCTTATTGTGATGTCCTATTTAATTGTCTCTCTTATCTAATATGGTAAGAATTTACACCTTCAAATCTCTTATCTCATTCTTTGCATTAGAAACTGTGTCGTTCTCATTGGCGAAGCCAGAAATTTTGTTCAGTGGGGTCCAATTTCTTATAACCTAAAATAAAATATTATATATAATTTTAAAAATTATTAAAATAAATAAATAAAATAAATGAAAAAACCCATTGACGTGATCCCTTTTACTCTCGCTTGAACACCGAAAATTTTACATATATATTATTAAAAAATAAAGGTAAAAATAAAATTAGGATTGGCCAAATCTCTTAAAAATTATTAAAATATGAATGGGAAAAGAGAGTAATTATTTAAAAATAAAGGGAACATTAATATACTATTGAAAAATGAAAAGAAAAATAAAATTAAGCTCTCTTTTTGTAGTTTTTAAAAGTATCGAGAAATGAAACGAAAAAATAAATAAATCAAGCATTGGGTCTATATTTGACGAAAACAATGTTAATCACAAAAAAAAAGTGATAAAAGAAGAAGAAACACTGGATGAGTAATATAATTGCATGATCAATACAATATACTTTCTTTCCATTTCAACAATATTAATTAAACAATATAATTGCATATATAATATTTGTGTGTGGTTTTTTTCTTCATATTATCACTTCATCCATACACCTTATAATACAAGTGGTGGCATACAAGAGCACATAATTGGCATCCGTTCTCAATCGATGATGAGTAACTCTGCATTGGAGCCTTATCTAAGCTCTACTTAATTAGAACAAATGCTTCAAGGCAGCACCACATTAATGGTCTAATTAGGATATACGCTAAATGTGTCACAATATTGCATTTTCCACTGTTAGCTTTATTATTTCTTTTGATAATTAATGTAACTTTGTGGTCTAACTCTACAAAGTGATAGTAACATACTTGCTGTCTTGTTGATTCATTTATTTTTATTTTTCTGAGACAGAATTTATCAGTAAATATGAAGATTAGAATTTAGAGGTGCATATTTAATCAATCTTCAAGATCTGCTTGAAGGCAGGTAAGTAAGCTTTGTAGTATTTTCTATTTTCATACTATCTTATGCCTATATATTCCGGAAATTTTTCTAAAAGAAACACATACACACTTCACTTGCTTTTGGCTTATGCACCATTTTTCAAAAAAAGTAGTAGTAGTATAAGATTAGTGCAATGATAACATCAAGATTTTAAGCTTCAAGTCAGATACAAAAGTTATTGACATTGGAGTTACGGTTTATGAGCTGGATAGAGAAATTATTGGGGAGGCAATGTCCTGTATCTTAGTAATTAAGGTTGAACCAACATGATTTTCTAATTACTAATCTATTACTGATCTACAAACTGCAATAATTCTTACATCATTTGTTACCATTCATTCGATATTGCATCTAATGTAATTATAAAATTAACCTTATCATGTAATGTATATGTTTTGGTTTTGGTTTCATTTTGTTTCAACTTTAATGTAATTTTTAATTATCATTAATCTACGTTAATTGATCACAAACGGAGAAGAAATAATTTGTAAGTGTAAATTTCTCATTATCGTGGATTTTAATTTTATTTTGACTTTTATTCAAAATCAGTTTTTGATTGAACTAGACCTCAAACTTACATGGAAAATAAAAATTATTTTTTGAGAATCTTGAGCCATGATCTAACTCACGATATACTGCTGCGAATTTAACATAAAATATCTTGCCAATTCTATTAATCTATCCTTGATATGTTCTGTATGATTTTTTGAGTTCAAAGTTTGCATTGTATACATGTTTCTCTTTTTAATTGAGGCGAGTTCAATATATACAAGTTTCTCTTTTTAATTAAGACGAGTTCAATATAATTTTGTACAGTGCCAAAAGAATTATTGTAACTTATTCAGTTTTTATGGATAATTGTCATGTATTAATTATTTCTATTTACTTATTGCTAGCTTTGGCTATCTTCACAATTTTTAATTCATACAAACTGAAATACATTACGATATGGTTCATATCATTTTGCAGATAATGAACAATGTTGGAGCCAATATATTTTTTTTATTTTTTCATTTCTTATGAAGGGCAAGGTCTCGGTTCAATCGCACTCCCCTCCCTCAATTCCAAACGAAAAGGAGGACAATTGTATTTCTCTCTTTTTTTAATATATTTAACTTAAGATTATATTTTATTTGTTTTGTTTAAGTGAAAGTAAATTTATGTACAATCAATTTGATTCTTATTAATTGAATCATGAGTATATATAGATTTTGAGCCCCCAAAAAATGCATATTTCTCTTATCTTACTTTCTACGCAATAATACGTTAACTTATATTTTTTATTTTTTTATTTTTTTCTATTATGAAAACTTTAGAGGAAATATAATTAAGTTGCAATTTATTAAATATTGCTTTATTTTCAAATGGTGAAGCAAAGTTGCACTAAACCAATGCATGATTAATATTAATCATGAATAAGAATTTAAGAGGAAGCAAACGTAACACAATTGGCAAGATAAGATGCTTAAATTTGACTACCCATCCAATAAGTAAGTTGGGTATTCGAATGACTTGGGTGCGACAGTGAGCAATGCTACATATATTAGTTATACTTCCTCGGTGAGTATGCACACTTTATAACTAATTTTTTGTATTGCGGAGTATCATTTGCATGAATAATAACATATTACACAATTTACCTTAAATAATAATCTAAGCATTAGTATTAAAGTGGAACGAAGAATATGATTGTGAGCTTAAATAATGAATTTATTATGTATGAACAAATTCGCAACGTAATTACAAAATTCATAATGGCCTCATGAAAAAAATTAACATATTAACTTAGATCATTAATTTCATTTTTGGTTATGCTTGGTCTTGATTATATTTTCTTGAAAATGTATCAAAAGTTTAAGGACAATATCGTTAGATCTTTATTTGAATTTATTTAAGTACTGTTGGGTACAAACAATCAAGTCTCACATTGAAAATATAGGGTGAATATATTTTGTAAGGTGAGCACCACCACATCAGTATGAAGCTTTTTGTGAAAGGAGCCCAAAAAATAAAATCTTAAGGGCTTGACCCAAAGCAGATAATATCATACTAATACGAACTCGGTGGTAGTGCTCAAGAGTCAAGATCCCTAAGATCCTAACAAGTATTATGAAATGTATTTTATATAACTGCTCTAAAATAAAAAATAAAAATAAGAACGGAGTTATATACCTTCGTAAAGAAAACCAATAGTATTATACATATTTAACTCGTAAGAAATTAATCATTTTTTTTACTAAGACCTTCATAAAGTATAAGATGATAATCAATAAAACATATAAAAAAAAAACACTAAAAAAAAACACGAAACTCAGTTTACCCCGTGCGTCGCACGGGTGTATTACTAGTTAGTAAAAGAAAAGGGAAAAACGGGGAAACGAAAAAGAAAATAGAAAACATGTTTTAGTTATTAGTAAAAGGAAACTAAAAAACATGGATGAATTAATAATAAAATGGGATGAGTTAATAATAAAAGGAAAAGGAAAAAAAAAATGATTACTATTATAAGAGAAGAAAAAAACAGAAAGAGAAAAATGGGATGGGTTAATAATAAAAGGAAAATGAAAAAAGAAAAAGAAAGAAATGATTACTACTTACAAGAGAGGAACAATCAGAAAGAGAAAAAAAGACGTGGCCAATGGGCATCGACATGTTAAGCTATACCAAGTATATAGTAATAATATTTTTTGAAATTCCAGTGGGCCCAGTGACCCCACTGCCCCTGGTTTCGCCACTGGTCATTCTCCTTGGGGACTATAGCATGGGACGGAAGGAGTATATTAGTGAAATTTCATCCGGAATGTGGATTAATTATAAAAAAAAAAAATCTATTAGATTAGTTGACAGTGAATGATAAAGTACTCCCTCCGTCTCGTTATGTTTGACACTTTTCTTTTCGGCACGAGAATTAAGACGGAAGTGATTAGTGTGTAAAGTGTAATGTGTGTAGGGATATGATGTTGTTTATATATTTATACATATTTTAAAACAAGAGCATCATAGATGCATAAAAATATATTCATGTTTGATCTTAAATGAAAGATCGTATCGAGACCTTTAATCTATATATAAAAATCCGAGAACAAACGAACAAGTTATGACAATTTAAAGTTTTAGAATTTAAATTATATTGGGATATGTGTTGAAAAGTGAAAAGTGAGTGGATTGTGAGATTTAATTATAGAAAGTTAAGTGTAATAAGGGAGTGTTAATTATTTCCCAAAAAGGAAATGTGTCAAACATAGTGAGACTGCCCAAAAAAGAAAATGTGTCAAAGATAGCGAGACGGGGGGAGTAATTGTTAGTGAATAAAAGGTAAAATTATATTGAGATAAAGTTGTTGAAATAAGGGACAAAGTGGTGGACCCTAGCAGGTAATTTGGTAAATATTGTGTGATGTAAGGATTTTGAATTAAAAGGGTGTAAGAAAATAATTTTATTTTTGGGAAATAACACATATATGAGAGACATCCCAAAAAGAAAATTTGCATACATATATCAGGGATGTAGATAGAGTACTACTTCCATCCACACCATTAGTCCTATTTACTTTTTTGATTTTTTCGGCACGCATTTTCACCGAAACCTAGTACAGGTTTTAAAATATAATTTTAAAGTATTCTTTTTTTACGGGATACTATGACACTCATAGTATCTCGTAAAAAAAAAAACACTTCAAAATTATATTTTAAAACCCGTACTAAGTTTCGGTGGAAATGCGTGCTAAAAAAATCAAAAAAGTAAATGGGACTAATAGTGTGGGATGGAGGTAGTAATAAATAAAGTTATGACCGTAAAATTAAAAAATAAAAATTAATATGGGTTTTCAGAGGGAGGGGAGTTGAAATATAGGTGTGTGAAATAATCTACTCCATTTGTCCCGTTATATTGGTCCTTGTTTTTTTGAACATATGTGAAATATAAAATAATAAAATGGGATCAGTATATTGAGACACAAAGTAGTACTATTTTTCTGTGAGCTGTATAAAATACTAATAAACACCATAAATTATATACTAAGTAGTATTATGCAAAATTTATTTGTTTATTTATTTTGACGAAAAGCATGAAATATATTGACATAATGAAGTTGTATTAGTGGAAAGCCATTAATCATGAAAGCAATTAGAAAAGACATCACTGCTTATCATATGGAAGTTCATGGAAATGCGTAGTCCAAATATTTAGTATACATCTCTTTAGAAATAGTTATTTTTCTTCAAAAGTCTATTTTAAAGCTGTAAAGGGGAGAAATTTCATTTATTGCATCGTCTAGGAAACTTCCCTTGACATTACATAGAGAACCAAATATATTAACCTTTTATCCGTTTCGTGTGTGCTAACTAAAGGAGCAATTTTATCAATTTCATCATCAATTTTACACATTTAGTCAAATTCGAATCATCAAGAATTCCACAAATTTGTCAATATATATAAGATACAAAATGTCTGTTCAATTGACCCTTAAAAAGAAAGATTAATGTTTGCTGATTAAACTATCATTGAACAATTGCAGGTTTTGACTATATATTCCAGATTAAGTAGGTTTGGTTTCATACTAATACAAAATCTTATGTATAACGTGATATTTTCAATATAATTAGTACTTCGTCCATCCAGCTTTATTAGTTTTATAAATGAATATATGTGAGGTATATATAATATATTACATCAAGACTAATGAAGCGGGACAAAGTTAATATAATATTTAATTAATATTTTGTATTATCAAGACTCGTTTCATACTTGACATAGTATCTCTTATTTAGTATTCCCTCCGTCCCAAATCAATTGTCTCATATTTAGAATTTATGTGAAATATAAAATAATAAAATAAGACAATTGCAATGGGACATAGGGAGTACATAATTATTTTGCATGTATCTTTGATATTGGAACAAGCGGATTGTTCACAAAAGATAGTAAAGATATTGAGGTAGAGGTGTTGAGTACACAAGCTTGCGTGTTTTGTTTTTTGATTTTGATTTGTTATCTAATTATTCATTTTTGAAATCCGCATTAGTATTATTTTAATATGCTCATAAGTTATGTGAAAAAGAAATAAAATAACATATGGTCATAAGTTATTTCATAAGTATTATTTATTTAATGCGCACTTGTCACTTGTAACTTGGAGTCTCAAATTTCTTCATTGAATGAAAGAAGAAGATATTTTCAAGAGTTTAAACTTAAAAATTAATGCTTTACATTTATAAATCCAACCATAATATTATACTTCCTCTGTCCTCCATTTACTGACCCTGTTGACTTTTTAGATAATTTTGAAGTTTTGTGATAAAATCGAATTTTCAGAGTTTAGTTTTTTTTATAAGGTACTACGAGTGTTGTAATATCGTGTAAAAAAACTAATCTCCAAAAATTCAATTAAAAATCCATAATTATGAAGCTCCAAAATCATCTAAAAAGTCAACAGAGTCAATAAATGAAGGACAATATGAGTACTATATTGTTATATAATTTTCATAGGATATATGTAAAATTACTAATATACCCCTAATGTTTTCATGTTCCCAGTGGGATCTAGTGACCCTACTGCCCCTGGCTATGTCACTGCACACAACATGTGGTTTAAGATTTGGAATAAGTACAATTTTCCGACAAATGCTACCTCTCACTGATCTATATATTTTTTTTAATATGTACTTCTTCCGTCCCATTTCAGTAGTCTCCTAGATTGAATATATATGAGATGAGGTATAAAATAATAAAAGGGGACTACTGAAGTGGGACAGAGGACTACTGAAATATTTCATAACAAATTTCATATAATTGTTTTTCTTTTACTTGAAACTGTAATATAACGTGATTTTTCGTCAAATTTGGACATACCCCCGCTAAGTGATGTTAATTCCATTTACCTCGTCGTTGGCATTTTAGGAACAACCAACAAGCACAAAAACATAATTTTTAAAATAAAAAAAGAAGAAAAGAAAAAGAGAGAGAGAAACAAAAACATAATTATGCAACTAAAAGAAAGATATCAAAAACCAAAATAAATACGTAATTGGTTTATAAGCCCAATAGGAAACAGAAGGCCTGTAACCCAATTCTACAATTAAAAGGGCTGCTAAACCTATTAAATTTTCATCCTTAATATCATAACTTATCTACCAAAAATTCTAGATGTAGCCACCACATCTTACAACTTATTAAACTTAGATAGACACGCTGTTGGGTTTCATGTGTAGCAACGCAGAATATGAAATTCACAATACAATTGTGATTTATGATCTACGTTGTTTAGAGACTAACACGTTTTGCCGACGGATCGTACGTGTTTTATTTGCGGATCGAGCCTCGAGTGACCGAATCCCAACTATAGTATCCATGTGCTTTATTGAATTGACGTAAGAACAACTCCGGTGATGATTCAATCCAAGAAAACTAGGAAATAACCGCCTCTCTCTTCTCTATTAATATAGATAATTATCTTAACCTATTTAAGATGAGCTTTATTGGAATCAAATATTGGACTTATAGTAGTCCAATAATAATATTAATTGAATCTAATATTAATCTATATTCAAGTCCATATATTTTTGACATACATTTTACTTTTTACACTTTACGTCATAAGATCTCTTTCTCTACTCGCTTTTTACCCCACGAATACTAAAACCGACGTAGTAAAGGATTTCATGGACGGGAGGTACTATAGAGTATAGACATTCCACATTTTTTTAAAACTATTATTATGGAGATATATATAATCTAATAATTCAATGCTTTTCTCAAAAAACTGTAATTGGGGGTTGACTTTCTATTGATCTTTTCAACCACTAGGCTTGTGAACTCACATGAAAGTTCCACACAACCCTTTTCTCTTACCTTTTGCTTGTGAAATTATTATCTTGGTTCTCGATGTCCCAAGTATGATCAATAAATTGAGAATTATATATATATATATATAATAGAGATAATAAAATAAATAGTTTTTCATAAGAAATAAAACATGATTTGTATTGCTGATCACTTTATAATTTATGGTCCAAATTAACATATAGTGTTGATCATTGTAATTGTACTGAAAATATATTATTATAATAATAAGAATGCATTATATAATAAATGGTGCATTTTAATTGTACATAACGTGCAATATAATTATACATAAAAGTATTTTTTTATTATTTAAGAAAATCAATTTTTTACAGGATCTATTACATAGGCGAGAAAATAAATTAATAAAAAAAAATCTATAAGAAATGAGAACTGATTCGGACCGTTGATCACTTTATGATCTACGGTTCATGTCTGGTGCATTATAATTGTAATAAAAATCTATTATGATGACCCATGTATTATAATACTACTTTTTTCGCGGAAAATCTATATATATAATCATATATGTATATATTTAAAATCACCAAAAGAATAAAAATAAAAAGAGATAGAGTGATGATTTGAAGTTAATTTAATTTCTACATGTTAATTTAGATAAGCCCATTATACATGCATGCACAGAGAAACAAAATATTAATTTACTTGTGCTTAAATATTTTTGAAAATAATAATACACACATACATGATTATAAGCTTGCAAGAAACACAAATAAATAAAAGAAGTGGAAGGCCACATGATATCATTAAAGAATGAAATATTTAAGCTGTCACACAACTTTTCTTCATTGACAGACAGCACTAATTCCTCCACATATATATTTCAATTTACAGACATGCTAACCACGATTCTTCCATGAACATCTACAAATCTTCCTCTTTCTTAAATCTTTTTTTAAAAACTCATGTTTTGATAATTCAAGGTTTTAATCAGTTCCTCTCCAAGATTGGCAGAAACTCAGAACAACCCTTGAAACATATTCTGCAATAAATAATTAATGACTACTCCCAAAAGAAGTTTGCTCAAGATCATCCTTTTAGGAGACAGTGGGTAAGTTTCAATTTATTTTTTCTCTTCTCAACATCAATATTATGAATATCATGCTTTTATTATTTTTTTATTTGATCAACATTAATGTGTATGGTCTTATTTTGCAGGGTGGGGAAGACATCTTTGATGAATCAGTATCCTTTGATATGGTCATTCATCATATATAATTCATATATATAATTAATCTAGGAATATATATATATTGCAATTTCAATGTATGCATGCTTGTTTTTTAACTCATAATTTCCAAGATATGTGTACAATAAATTCAGAGCACAGTACAAGGCAACAATTGGAGCTGATTTTGTGACCAAAGAGTTACAAATTGATGACAAACTTGTCACCTTGCAAGTAATCCATGTAGCATTAATTAAATAATTAATTACTTAATTAATTAATTAAAATGTTGTGATATTAATTATTAATAATTATAAATAGATATGGGATACGGCTGGACAAGAACGGTTTCAGAGCTTAGGCGTAGCTTTCTACAGAGGAGCAGATTGTTGCATTCTTGTGTTCGATGTGAATGTTCTCAAATCCTTCGAGACTCTTCAAATTTGGCACCACGAGTTCCTCAAACAGGTAATTCAATTCCCCCTTTTCCTTATTTATTATAATCATATAATATAATATAATATAACATAATATAATACTTTCTCGGTCCATTTAGTTTTAAGTAAGTAATAATTATCTCTTAAAAAACGTGTGGATCATATCATGTCTGCTTTTCATCTTTTAAGCCACTTTATATTCACTTGGAATCCTTTATCACAATTGTAGGTTGATCCCTATAATCCAGAGACGTTCCCCTTCGTCTTGATCGGGAACAAGGTGGACGTAGATGGTGGAAACAGCCGCGTGGTAATTATCTAATTACTTCGTTACTATTTCCCTTGTCCCATTGGTAAAAAAAACATTCAACTATTCCTATATTAATGGGACGGGAGGGAGTACAATATTGTGCATTATTAAAGCCTGTTTATTTCGTTCCTCGCTAATTAATTAATGGAAATAGTACAAATTAATTTGCAATTAATTATCACGCAACTTTCAAAATGCTGTAATTACAACACACACACCCTCAATCTTCGATTCGGATCTTTTATTGCAATTACGTGTGTCATCTCCTATTGTATCGATTAATGACCGTATAGTATTCTATTGATGCAATATACTATATATGACATATCACATGGAATTGGAATAGAAGATCCAAATGATCAATAGTCTAGAAAAATTAAAAGGAGGGAAGTGTTGTAAGTGCATCGATTTGAAAGTTATGGGAGAATTATGAATATAGGTTTTCATAATTTACGTAGCTATAGAGAAAAATATAAAAAAAGAAGATCGTATTGAAAATTGTTTTGTACTACTATATACTCCTATTTAGGTATCGGAGAGAACGGCTAGAGAATGGTGCGAATCGAAAGGGAACATTCCTTATTTCGAGACATCGGCAAAAGAAGAGTACAATGTAGATGAAGCATTCCTCAAAGTAGCTGAAATTGCACTTGCCACTGATCCAATTAACATGTAATTAATATGTCATTATTATTTATCATGATTTGCATTTCTTATAGTATAATTACGATGATGCGATTAAGTACTTTTTTTCTTTGTCATGTATAATTTGCTTTTAGTTGGCCTCTTGATGAAGACATGCCGTCCCATTGGTGAGTATATATGCATATTTTTGAGCTTATAAATATTTTGGGTCCGTCGCTGACAGTAAATTTTCATTATGTTGTAATATGTGTTCAGTGATCTCCAAAGAGTTCCTGAGTCGATTTCAGGAACCGACCAGCCCCGAGGAGGATGTGCTTGCTCATGATTCATATCACTTTTTTCTAAACCATATGATATATACTTCTTCTATCCCGTCTGAATAGCCTTGTTTCTTTGTTTTATACTTCACATATATTTAAGATTTTAAGCCATTTTGACGGGATAGAGGGAGTATCTTTATATATGCTGACGCTTCAGATATTCATATATAGGGCAAAGTAATGCCATTTTCGCAGTAGAGAATATAGGATTCATTTATATTTATGTTGAAATTCATTGTTGACTTCTACATGTTGTTTGTTATCACTTATCATAACTCATTAAGGGACATTCATATGTTTGCTTTACTAGCTCAATGTGCATAAAGATTAGTTGTTTATGCAAGTATATATACTCCATCCGTCCTACTACGGCTTCATTTTTGACATGAATTTTAATAAAATGTTAAATGGTGTGGTATTATAATAAATCAGTTCATACTTAAGATGATGAAGATTAAAGATAAAGTAATTTGTGATGATATGATATATAAAATTGTAAAGTGCACATTCTATTGAGCCAGATACAAAAAATTGTACATAATCTAGCGGCAAATTTAATCGATAAATGATTATGTGCAATATTGATTGATGCATACTACCAAGATATTTGATAGAACAAAATGTATCAAATTTTGTCTTTGATCTTTATGGATTGTTAAATCAACTTTGTCGCATGTTCTTATCCGAAAATAAAAATAACTCGAATTTGACTCCAGCAGTTTTGATTTTGTGGGAGTTCGAAAAATTGATATTTGTACAAAATTTTAATGATAAATAAATGATGCTAAGTCTCTTGATTGAATTTTCTTTGGATTTCTTTTTTTCTTAAGTTGAAGTTGAATTATGACCGAGCTATAATAATTGTGGTGATTTTCTTTTACCTGGTAATTAATATACTCGTTGTATTTTTCTCTGGATTTAATCACATAGACTTTAAAATTATAGAGTACATGTCCTATTTTTTATGAATTTCTCCAATTTGTCAACACCAGAGAAAAAAAAAAAAAAAAAAAAAAAAAAGATAACAAAATATCTTGTTTTTCCTAGTGGCTGTTATAATATTTTAGAGCAACACGTAAAATCAAAAAAGAAAAAAAGAAAAAGAAATTAGAAATTAGAAATAATAATTAAAAAAAACACACACACAAAAATAAATGCCATTCAAATTTCAACAACCCAAACACACGTGCCCTGCACGCGCGCCCGCATACAAGAATTTCTTCCTTGGAAGTTGTTGATTTCCTCATTGAAACCATCAATCTTGAGCGCAAACATGGCTTTCTCTCAGACTCTGCAATCTCTAACCGTTTCCCGCTTTCACAAATCTTCAAGCCCAGCTCCATTTTCTGCCCTCTCTTCTTCGTCTTCTCTCTCCTTCCGGTATTCCCCTTCATGTCTCAACCGCAAGAGTCCTCTTTTGTCAATTAGGTCTGCTACCGTGGAAGGTACCCTACCCGTTATTTCTTCATACGAGTTACTCTAATTTCTTCACTTCAATTTTTATGTTTTTGGGGTTTTGAAAATATGTTGGTTGGCACAAGATAAAGTGAGAAATGATCTATTGTTTTGTTGATTGAATGTTACTTAGTATATTCCTTATTCCATGTGGATTTTGCTATTTGATGGAAATGGTTAAATCAATTGAAAAGAGTACTGTTATGAAGCCTTGAGACTGGAAGTTGAGTCTTGTTTTACTAATTTGGGAAGTTCAATATTTATGCTAGTTTAGCTTTAGTTTGGTCTTTCTGCTGTTTAATTGAGAGAGAACAATATTATGATTAGAGTATACCTTGTGGTTTTTTCTTGAATCTTTTATTTATGCCGTGTTCATGTAGCGGTACTTAGTTTGTGGGATATGATTAATATAAGGATTGACTAGTTTCGGGATAAGGTATTGGATGGGATAGGATTAGAGTAATCTCATGTTTTTGGGTGGGATTCATATCCCATGATTAGTTCCAAATCTAAGCAAAAAGTGTGGGCCTAACCCCGAGCCTTGGGATAACACTCATTTACAATCCTACGAAGCAAACCTAGGATATTAGGTTGGATGAAATTAGTCAACATACCCTTATAACGCAAAGGAAATACCCCCAAAATGTTTATCTTTGTGAAGGATTATAGGTTAAGAGATCAATTATCTACTTTTTAGCCTTGTGTTATATCTACTGTCATGTTATGTAGTTCATAATATGATAAACCCCCACAATTTCCCTGAGTGATAAGTTTCTTTTATCCGCTTACCTAAATCATTTAATATAGATTTGGTGACAAGCTGAGTATTGTGAAATCTAAAAATGAAACCCAACAATGACAAAAAGTGTGCTCAAGAAAGTAGTATAGTCCTCCAAGTTGCATAATACCATTTTCTATTTGATGTATTTCGTGAATTCGTATGTTTTAACCTGTTACATTTATTAGCATTAAACTACCATCCGTGCCTTGTACTTTGATTGGGTAATATTGACATTAGTGACCCTGGATAGAGTTCTAAGCATAAAATACATTTCCATACTGCCCGGCTCTATTATCTTTCCAAATGTGACAGCGTCTGATGGAATCGAATTCGGTTTCCTTACCTAAATTTCATTTCATGAGAAACCAAATTACACTGTTCAAGAACATGCATCTTTCATGGTGCTTACTAAGCGAGTGGTATAAATTAATGACCATTTTTGACCTAATTTGTTTGATCGAACATTGGGAGATCAACTTGAATTAATTTGTTATCTTTTTCGTACATCATAGCACCATCAGCAGCTGGAGGACTAGCACCCGCAATTGCTTTGACAGAAAATGCACTTAGCCACTTAAATAAGATGAGATCTGAGAAAAATCAAGATCTTTGCCTCAGAATTGGCGTCAAACAAGGTGGATGTTCTGGTATGTCATACACTATGGAGTTTGAGAGCAAAGCAAATACAAGACCTGATGATTCGGTCATGGAGTATAATGGCTTCGTTATAGGTATGGATGTGTTTCTTCAATATTATATGGCCCTCTTGTGATGCAGATAAAAAATGCTGAACGAGATTTTTTTTGTTGTCTACCTTATTATTCTGAAATCTGTTCTTTGCTCTTTTTCTAAACCATATTCTTCTCTGAAAATCTATTCATGATGATGCAGTTTGCGATCCAAAAAGCCTTCTGTTTCTTTTCGGGATGCAACTAGACTACAGTGATGCACTGATTGGGGGAGGTTTTAACTTCAAGAATCCGAATGCTACTCAAACGTGCGGTTGTGGTAAATCATTTGCTGCGGAGATGTAATTTGCTGGCTACGCAGCAGTCGAATATACATATATACGAGTACATTATAACGAAGACATTATTGCACTTGGAACTCTTTTATTGGGTATCATATGCACAAGTAGTTTGATCTAAATTTAGCTCTTGTGGTTGTTTAGTGCTTTATTACTTACTCCCTCCATTTCACTTAACTTGGCTCATTTGAATAGTGGTTTTTCTAGCACGCTTTTCCACGCTTCTTGATGATGAGTTTTAAAATGGATTTTTGAAAAATTATTTTTTTTACGGGATACTACGACTGTCGTAGTATCCCGTAAAAAAAATAATACTTCAAAAATCCATTTTAAAACCCATCATCAAGAAGCGTGGAAAAGCGTGCCAGCAAAAGCCAAAAAGTTTTGAGCCAAGATAAATGAAATGGAGGGAGTATTACATACTATGCTAGTTTCAACTCAAAATTCTTGTTCATTGCAGCCCATACTATCAGTGCAAAATGCATTTGAAATAGGTAAAAAAAAAAAAGGAAACAAAAGGGAGAGGTTTTAATCATATTTTTATTAGAAGCAACGTTTTATTATCACTCCATTATTTTACTTTTATTTGTCAAATATAAGTAAGACGTAAATGGAAAAACATATATATCTTGGAAGTTGAAAAATATATCCTTTAAAATTTTTCATAAAGGACATGAAAACACAAGTCACAATTGGTGTGAACTCAGCAGTAGATTTAGCCAACTATGTAGTCTAAATTAATGATTAACATAACTTTAAAATTCAGAACATTATACCCGTAAGCACACTAATTTAAATTTTCATCATTAACGATTCAAAATTTTAATAAAACAATTGTCGATCAAAATTGTGGTAATTCATACACTGAGATAAAATGAAAATGTTGGTTTAAGAAATGGTTAGGTCTTCCTCTTCTTGTTCGATTTGGAGCTATGATCATGTTTATTTCTCTTCTTTTCACTATCTATCTTCTTCTCCATCTTCTTCCTATCAGATTTAATGCTAACCATACCCCCAGACAGGAGCTTTCCACCACCCTTTTGCAAAGCATTCTCAAACTCAGCCTCTTTATCGACAATGGCGTACTGTTGAAGTAGATCCGGATTGAGGCCGCCTTCAACCTTGGATTTATTCATCGCCTGAATGAATGCGTATATACACTTCAGTGATTCTAATTCTTCTTTACATTATAAGAAAGGAGAAAAAAGGTAAACGACAAATAGCCAAAAATTTTACTGACCTCAACTTGCTTCGCTGCGTCATTCAGATCATCTTCCATGGATACTGGGTGTGGCTCCAATGCAATCTGAAAACCAAAGGATGTGAAAAAAATGGGGGCGAGAGGGGTTTTACCACGTCGGATTTTATCTTATAGTCGACTTACATCTTTTAGGCGGGAAACTGTTGGAAGAGTATCTTTAGATCCGATAGTGCTCAAGTATTTGTAGAACTTCTTCATGATTTTCAGGTATAAAGCCAATATCTGCTGCCTTTCCAATTTCATCTCCACCTATAGACCAAATGAGCATGGCAAAAACATCAAAATGCATCTACTTTAAATCTGAAACTATGAAAGTCGAAACATTTCGAAACCACATTTACATGCATGTTTCAAAGTCTCGGAGATTAGTTCACTCTTCTGTGATAGGACTTTTTAAACTACAATAAATTTGTGAAATCTGGACGGTAAACAAAGGAAATTATGAAACTTAAACCTATTATGTCTCATTTTCTTACAGATAGCCCTAAATATATGTTCAGCATACATCCTGGTCTGCAATTTCACAGAAAATTCCAATTTAGGCATGCTTTAGATGGAGCGAGTGTTTTTTGAGTTTTGGAGCAGGCCCATCCACAGTAACATGAAAAATAGTGAACACTAGCCGAAGAAATTAGATATTTAATTCCCAATTGCAGGTTAGGTTAGAATATTCCATCCATCTCATAAAGGTCATAAAGCTGCTTGCTCAGGGAACTAAACTCGTGCTTGAACAGTGATTCTTAAAGGAAAATAAGATTAAGTTCTCCTCTCCCATTGATTAGACTAGTTTCCTCAATTAACCTCTGAAGATAAAACTTACAATGACATTTCTGTAACTGATAATCATGTTCCATAGTAACAGAACCTAAACGTTGTCAAAATGCATTTGTTGGGGAAAGAGAAAAGATTACACGGCCGCCATTCATTCTAATTTGAATCATTGCCAACTCTATTATCTCTCTAAACTGCAGTTTAACTCTTCTTAGCAGGTATTCAGATATGCATGAGCTTTCTAAAATATTCCATTACCATAACCAGATTGAACATAACGGCACAGTAAATGTTAATATAGTGGTTCTAAAACACCTTATGCACAAACTAACATTTATGTCAAAAGATGTGGTGAATGCACTGGGAATAAAAGTTGAGAACCTCGATTTGAGAGACATCTTTTCCCTGCAGACCCATGCAGAGCAAAACCGAAGCTTGGGCATATGATAATGTAACTGGAATCTTCTCCCACATATATCCACGGGCAAGATCATCCACAAAATCTTCAGTCTGCCACATGAAAAGATGATCTTAGACACACTTTTGATGTATTATCAGCCAAGGAACATCAAAATGCAAGAAAGTATAAACCTTCTAAATTCCCATTTTCAGTGTTTCCAGCCCATTTAAAAAGTGTAGTGGTTTTTATAAGACAGCAAGAGTTATTGGTTTGGAAAATGATACTATATTGATAGACAGTACTTTCTATACTTAGGTAAACCAACTTTGAATCTGTAGTTTGTATGAAGAGAGTATATAGGTTAAAGTTAGCAGTAGTCTAAAAAGAATAAAACAAATACATTTTGCATGTTAGCATAGTCAGAATTTGAAAATAGGGGTTTGAAAATGAAAACAAAAACCACCCCTTGGCCTTCCACATGGCAAATTATGCATTATATCCAGAGAGCAGAGTGTCAAGATCATAAGATAAAGCACTATATCTTGAATAGTTCAGATAAGAACACGGTATCATCAACGAGATGACTAGCAATCCAGAAGTCTATCTAATTGTTTACATTACATTTGGTCAAATTTCAATACACATAAATCAAATTTAAAGGAATAGAACCTTGGCAAGGTGCTTCAATTTCTGAGATATGGCAACCAACGTACTTTTGAGTAAAGACACAGTGAGACAGAAGTGTTTCAGGTGAACTATGTGGCTAACAGACTCATCTCACATATAAAAAGCTAAACTAAGATGATTCACTCTCCCTAAGATCTGTAGCACTAATGCTTGACAGAAGGCATCTCAGAGGACCATGCATGAAAAGTTGATGCATCCTAAACGCACCAGAGCAGAACGTAGATTTTTTTGAATTTGATGATGATCTTTAAAGAGTACATTTGTCAGCAGACTTGAAGCATTTTGTGTGCAGTAGATCAAATCCATTAGACAAGGGTTAGCAAATAAAATTGTGCAAGCAAAAAAAGGCATGCATAAATCCTCTGGAAAAATGAAGTTAGATTCTACAAAATTCTAGGATGGGTAGGCATGCTGCAAATGATATACTAATATTTTATTTTCTTTAACAAAATATAAATTCAAACTTATAAAATACAAAAACCACAAGGATGAATGATAAAGCTAGCAAGAATCAAATTTCGATCAAAGTAGATAGAGCATAATAAACTTAATTGAGCAGTTCTTAACTAATACAATCTTTGATCTTGCCTCTTCCAGATCACTTTATTGCTAGATACCAAATCACAGCACGCCGACATCCCAGTTTTTTTTCAGAATAACAGACTCTAGATTAAGCTTTATGTGTAGTTATATTCACAAACTTTCGTTCAGCTATTTTCCTTACAGAACTTCCCACATAATCTATTTGTGAGCAGGAAGAGAAGTCCCAATCATTCAGAGCCTAATACGAGATAAGTTTGAGACATTCAAAGAGGAAACAAAAATCTATCATCCTCAAGTAAAGATTGTACCATGCGATAATCAACAAGGTTATTTGTATATGCTTCTAATTGCTCCATAGCATAGGATGACAGTGTTTCACTGATTGAACTCAAATCTCCTCTGGGAGAGGACAATGTAGTATCCACTTCTGAAAAGTTGATTTTCGGATCCAAAATGCTGCAAAAGAAAAGCCATAAGCATGAAATTACTGAAGAATGCTCTTTAAATTGATAACAGAACACTGCAATTGTACCTCATGGCAAGCTTGTACTCCATTTGACGAAATGAACGAGGTAGAAGCTTAGTAAATTTCTTCCTAAACACTGATAATAATATGGAACACGTAAGGATCACTGTATACATACTCTAACTCTGAATGAAAAGAGCTCGTGGAACCAATTTGAACGGACCTTGATAAAAGGGGCTGAAGAAGCCCAACGGATCTGATTCATTAGATTCAATGTCATCACTATGTAATGGCTTCAGAATCATGCAAGTGTGCTCACCAGTAACAGCATTCTGATCATCGAAACAATAAACAAATTCAACATAATTTGAAAAATATAAATAGATTAAAAAAAACGAAGGATGTCAACAACCCAAAAATAAAGAGCTTCAATCTCACCGCAACTTGGCTAATGTAGAATGGAGCAAAATTATGTTTCCTCCAAAAGCGGAAAAGATCTAGAGTAAGACCGAAAGAGACACCTAGGTAATGGAGTTTTTCGGGTCTCCGATCACGAAGAGGTACGAGCAAAGGAGGGAGATCAGCTCTAGGCTTTACATTTTCTTCAAGCAGAGATGCCTACAGCCATCGTTACTTAAGAGTTAGATCAAGATATAGGTCAAGAAAATGATCAATAACAGAAGTCAAAACAAATATAAGCAGACAAAAATTTCTTCAAATTTTTAGAGGAAAAAAGAAAATCGGATCAAGCAAGATAGTCTTTGGTAGAACATTTTAGGAGCAGCTTCTTTTAATTGTGAAGCTACTGTGCTCAAGGCCAGCTTCTTTTTACGTGTAGGACAACATGGATTCAGAGCGAATACAAACTATCAATCAGAAAGCAGAATGATAATGCTCTTACGAGCATAGACGACAAAACAGTTTTAACATGTCGTGCCCTGGCCATCAGGTATGCAACCTCATAGTTAAAACATAAAAAGGGATGAAGGAAGAAAAGTAAACCAAAGATATAAACCATAAATACAAGACCAAGGATGAAAGAAGTTTGGAATGCACCTTCTCTGCAGCCTCAACAACTCTGGCTGGAGAATCATCTGGAAGTTCTTCAGCATCTAATTCAGATATTGCAGTAATTTGGCCCTCAAAATACCTACAAGCAGAAAAAAGTTATTGGCATTTCTCGAACAGATTATCAATTGTAATAGAAGGTCTGTTAAATAACACCCTTCCCTTGGTAAGAGGTACATGTTTCTCGAACAAATTCCATGTTACACGTTAAAAAAGAGTTCCTAATATTTTTAACAACCAAATAACATGAATCTAAGTTTTACTTACTTGCTCCCTTCAGGTCTCTGACTTAGAGAAACTAGAAAACATTTAATCTTAACTCCATGAAAACAAAATCTGAATTTCCATTCAACAAGTATGATTGATTATTCACTTCGAGCCAAACAAATATCCTTGTACAAAGTTTATAGAAGCGCATACTAGGAAGATACTTAGGCAGACCTCTATAATTTTCCCTGAAACCAAGAAAAACATACTGACAATGATTTGTTCACACATGAGAACTTTGAGTAAACAAATGTATTGCATGTCAATCAAGAAAGTTCTATAAAAGTCTTCAACCTCAAAGGTATTAAATTCTTAGACATAAGCAACTTACAAGTCATACCCCACTCACTTTTGCCTCTTATTACTCATTTACCCATTTTTGAACAGATCGTTCAATACCCAGATGAAAAAGAAAGGCCAACATTGCGAAGAAATAGAGCTTACCTTGTCAAAAGTTCAACAGCAACTGAACCATAGCCCCTCTGCAAATATTTGGAAGATGTTGTTCAGGAAAGGATGAACACTATTCATGCATTTAATAAAAGTGATAATAGTCTTACCCTCATTGCACCTGGATGTGTAGCGATGCGCACAATTCGAGCACCTGAAAGACTTGGAAAAACTGTGTCGCGAAACTGCTCACAGAATTTCCAGGGTATTTGATCTCCAGATGGTTGGTGACCGTCACTTAAGCTTCTAAGGGCAGATTTACGAGAAATTTGACCCTCAAAGCAAATCTACATATAAAAACATACATCATGAACATTTTTACATAAGGTCATCTAAAACCAAGAGTGCTCCCTTATTGCTACTGCTAAACAAGTTGAATCTATACTACGTTAGCAATAATAAATGTTCTAGTTAGCTAGTGTAGAATGCACAGTTACCACTGAAAACATACAAGATTGAATTTGAAATTTACACCAAAATTTTCTAGCTAGTAAGTTGATTTGAATTAAAGCACGTCAATATAGTCTACCTGAATTACACACATAATATGTTTTGATTTCAGACAGAAAGAACTAGCAAGAGATTAGACCACACAATAGAATGGCATACCTGAATTACACACAGAATATCAGGAAGATGGTTTTTGGACTCGTCAACAGGACCTGTCAGATGAAGGGTTAAGTATAGCAATATTCATGATAATGGTGGAAAAATGTATCGATACAATCATCTATACCAAGTAGCACAAATAAGTGATGAGCTGGGGCATCAGCTATCAATTGTAAGTCATTTGGAGAATTCTTGTAGTGCGAAGCAACATAGAGAGCCATCATCCTCTGAACAAGTAACATCAGAAACCAGTACAGGAACATGTAATTAGACGACAGGTAAAGCATGTCCAACACACATATACATAAGATTTGTGTGTGTGCGCGTGAGTGCTTATGTTTATGTATGCTTACCTGTAAAAATAATTCACTGTCCCTGTGATAGGAGAATAGTGTGTCTCGATTGACATAGTAAAGATCACATTCACTAGGTAAAGGTTCCCCTATTCTAGGAATTGAATTTGATACATCCAGACACAGCAAAGTGTGAAGCCAGGATTCAATTGGATCACCAGAGGCATATCTGATTGCTTCAGTTAATTCAATCTTTTTAAATCGACCTACAAGTGAAGTTTATAGACATTAGTCAGCTATTTGCATGGAAAAACGTAAAGAGCATCTACAAACGTAAAGATAAAATAACACAATATTGTCTTTTCGAGTAACACAAAAATGCGTGGAAGACAGATTGGTATTTAATACTTAATCCAATTGCCAATTCTGCATATTTTGTCATCATGCCCAGTCAGGCAGGCTTACACATCATCTTGAACAGATAAAAATAGATAAGAATTACATCAACAAAGTCTTGCAGTGTAGGAATTAATTAAATATCTCATAACTTGATTTGAGCTGATCCAATTGCCGCCAGGGGAACTAATACTGTATCCTGCTATAATTGCTAATAAAGAGAGACTACAGTGAAACAGATTGAATTTGTCTTCTGGTCCCAATCCCAGAGAAGAATTTTCACCAGCATATTTATAACAGGTTCTTGAACGTAAGAGTAGTCAGTTACCATAAATTCAAATGCAATACAGGCACAAGAAAGGATGTGAGTCGGGAATAAATCTAAGCCAATAACAAAATAAGAAAGGATGCACTACTTTTTTTTTAGATAAAGGTTACTTTTTTCCGATCGTGATGGAATATATACAAGATCACTTTTTTCCGATCATGATGGAATATATACAAGATAACAGAACTTCATATTTGTAACTTAAGTTACTTACTCATTCCCTAACACAGGAATCCTGGTTCATGACTGGAAGTGACCACTGGCATATATTTAACTACTTTCCAATTTCCACAGTCTGTTCTGGAAGAAGTCTATGTACTAAGTTTCAGTATATGCTGCCACAAGTTTATAAGTTTTCAAAAGCAGAGTACATGTGATGTTAATCCATTAATCAGGATATAGACCATTTGAATTGGGCCATGCAGCCCCTTAAAAGACTTTATTATGGGGGGAGGGTCATCCAACCAATATGTTGAGTTTGAGACCTTTACCAAGTCGATGTGGGACAAAACGGTGTAGTTCAACATAGACAGATAGAGTAGCAGTTCCTATCAAATACAACTGAAAACTCAATGGAGAACTCGGTGAAGGAACAAAAGAAACTATCATCATGTCCTCAAGTAAAAAAAAAATACAAAGAAACAACTGCCAATAATAGGAAAGCTGATTACAAGGTTGAACCCATTACTTGAAAAAATTGTTGAAGTACCTGAAACAGCACTAGCCATGCTTTTGCTTGATATCCGATCTTGTTCCTCAAGTTGCTGCAGCAATTTTAAAGATAATGACCTGCCTGTACCTTCATAACTTTAGGGAAAGGGGAAAAAAAAAACCAAATAAGTAGTTGATTTAACGCCATTAGTTTAAGTGCTCTATACAAAAACTAAGAGAAGAGAAGAGATATTGCTGCAGCTTTTATCATAAGCAAAAGAAACAATGTGAGCAACACATGACATATACCCATTAACTGTTGATGAGAGGAATACAAGATAAGGTCCAAGCAAGGACTTCACAACTGGCAAAGGTATAGCTGCCGCTTCATCAACAACCAGCAATTCTACTTGTGAGAGCTTTTCGTGCTCATGTGGCTGTATGTACTGCAATTTCATTAGCAAATGTTAGAATGTAACAGTCCTTGTTATGAAATAAATGATACCACAAACCTGAACGGAACGATATCAAATCCTTTTTTAACTGAAGTAGATTTCTACCCTGAGAACTAAAAGTTCCAAATCTTTGAAAAGAAGATTCAAACATAAATAAAAGTGAACTGCCAGGAATCATATAGGCAGTCCAGAGATCAGCAGATAATACAGTAGTACGAGTATGACTAATAATTTCTCTGTAAAAGTGAGAAGATAATTTTCAGCATCTTGCTTCTACATACCTGAATAGTCTGTCTGTGCTGTTTGTATATATTGATTCGCACAGTTGCCCTCTTAAAATCAGGGTTTGAGCTTTTCACCACATCATAATCAAGGTGCTCCTATAAAGGACAACACAAAAAGATGTCAAAACTCATAGACATATTCGCCTACAATCTCCGTTTTAACCATACTGGACACTTTAGTTCGGCAATTATCATATATGAAAAAAGAAGTTTTCAAACAACAAAAATTACGGATCTGTTATCGTTCTGTTACCAACAAGAAAGGGTGGACCACATACCATATACTCAAGCATATCAAATCCCTTGCAAACAAATTCAAACAGGGTCTTCAGATTCTCTGGGCTTGGTGCAGTCACATAAACATTTGAATATCTGCGATCACAGTATTGTCAGGATCAACATAGAGAGGCTCAAGACATATGGAGCACAATGAAGAAAGAAGGTTATCAAATCTGTAATATTTAAAACTACATTACCCTGAAGCAATAGCCCCCGCAATAGCCAGACCAAGAGCAGCTGATTTCCCACGACCACGACCAGCAAGCAAAGCTACTGTACTTCGGAGGTTCTTGTCTAGAATTGCCTCAAGGAATGCAGCAACAGCTTTCCCCTATTGGAAAGATAAAAGTAATATATTAATGGTAATGTACTAATTTAATCAAATTAAACTGAAGAAATGGCTATTGATATTGATAAAGATACCTGGTCCACTGTGCAACATTTTCTAATTAGAGGACCAACAGGAAATTCATCATTCAGTTGTTCCTTCAAACTCTTCAGTTCTCTTTCTGCTTCTGAAAGTCCTTCAGAATCCTTTCAACCCCAAATATTAACATTAAACAATCACATAAGGCTCCAGGGGCAACGAGGTTTTGTTATTACTAGAAATACATTTCATGCAGTCCAAAATGAACTAAACTCAGGAAGTACAGGCAGACCATGTGCTACTGCATCATGGAAATGAATGAAGATCCTTAATGTTTAAAAAAATCAAGCACCAAAGTTTTATAAACATGGTACTGCATCATGGAAATGAATGAAGATCCTTGATGTTTAAAAAAATCAAGCACCAAAGTTTTATAAACATGGTACATGATTAATCCCATTTTATTTTGTACTGCCTACCATAATTTTACAAAAGCAACAAGTATACCTCTTGAACTGGCAACTGTGTGATAGATTTCATATGGGAAGAAATCGGCAACATGTTTAGTTCATCATCCATGACAATGCAAGATTTGCATGAAGCGAGTGAAAGTAAGAACCGCTCATTGAAGCGCCCAGTAGCACGAGAATGAGATTCTGTACGGAATCTCTCATGAACATCCTGACATTAATCAAGTCTAGTAAGTGAGCAAACTAAAGTTAGTACAAGAAAATAAAAAAATGATAATAAAAAAGGTGGATTCATGTCTGAGCCCTTTTGTTATTCTAATTTTTTTTTTTTCCTGAAGAATTATTTGTCCTGTTGATATAGTCATAAATTGAAGAAGAATTTGTGTCAATACCATAACCATAGTGTAAAGACTAGTGAGTGAGGAAAGAGAGCGAAGCAGCAACACTATCAATCCACCACCTTCAACAGTTTCAATAGTTCTTGCTAGAAGATTCGGCGTCAGAGCTTCAAAATCCTAGCATAGGAAAACAGAAAAGTCAAACTTTTAAATGCTGATATTTTTGCTATCAAACGACAGTGAAGTTTGCAGATTGTACCTGTAATATACACATGCCAAAAGTGTTACCAAGAATTCTTTCGGAATCTTTGTATAAGCAATAAGTTATGTTAGTAGTTTCAAGAAAAAGTGAGAAAGGATCAGCCTTTTCTTGATCCAGCAAACCCCTCTGCATTAGCTTCTTAACTTGCTTCGCCCGCTTCTTCTTGTGACTACATAATTAAAACACAAACTGTATTAATAATCGGTTAAACTTTGTTTGACAAGTTAAGCCCTGCGATATTAACAGTGTATTAAAGGATACACTGTATCCATGCAAAATAGATGAAAACAAGTATTTACGACCAAGTCAAAAAGTAAACAGACATAGGGTTTATTATGAAGAATAAGTATAGCTAAACTGCACAGCATATAATAATCTTGGCAGCACCTAGTAGGATACAATGGCCAGGGACGTTACATAAAAGTCCACTGGAGATAACAAAACCTCAAAAGTTAGCCAGCACATATGTTTACATTCTAAAAAGCTCCAACAGCTGCATAAACTAGTTACTACATAATTATTCAACTAAAATTGACTAAGCTATGAATTCAAACTCAGAAAGCAAGTAATCGCCACAATACACAGATGCTGAAGTTCAGCCAGGATTCATGCCACCATGATATGGCTTACTATTTAACTAAAAATCCTTGCAACTTGCAAATGTTCCCTCCTCAACAATCACTGTATAACAAAATCGATATAATAATTGAAATGTAAAACTAAAACCTGCTAAAATCCAGTTTGTCCTTGTAGCACCATAACACACTAGGCCGCGACTTGACCACTGATTTGCTCAACATGTTATGCAAATTCGGAATCTGTTCTCAGACCCCCCCCCCCCCCCAAAAAAAAAAAAAAAAAAAAAAGGAGTATTAAATAGAGCTCACTCGACATCTCTGCGAATAAAAAACAGACAAAAACTACAGAAAAATATTTGAATTCACGTATACTTATCAAATACCTGGTCGAGAGACTTATCACCAATAATGACGAACATGGAGCGATGGCGGGCTTTGACGCCATTTTCAATTAGGGTTCTGATTCGTTCGTCAACCCTCTTCCTCATTGTGTTTCCTTAATTCTCAATTTCCCACTATTCGTACGTTGGAGTTGGAAGTTGGACGAAATTTGCCGGAATTTCGAACTCAGGAATGACTATACGATTGTTTTGTGCGAGGGACGAGAACGATAATGCAGTTCTGAGGGTTTAGGTTAGGGTTTAGCAAACCGAACGGGTTTTGTCATACTCATTCCGAATATGCATTAACCGGGTTTTTTATGACAGTTATTTCTCCCTATGATTTTAGGATTTACTGTAGTTGTAAAAGTTAATTGTGCACCAAAAAAATGATAAATTATAAAACGAATTAATTTACAATAAACAACGACCAATTTTTCTTTTGGGCTGCATATACAAATTCCACCTAAAAATCTTTCTTCTGATTTATCTTTTTATATACTACTCTACGGTTCTGTTTATGTTGACACATTTTTTTGGCACTTAGTTAATGATGATTGATGAATTAATTAATAATTTTTTTAGTAAAAATCATTTGAGGAAATGTATGTTTTTACCCCCTTAGAGCATAAGAAATCAATTTATACCCACACTATAATTTTACACAATTTTTGCCCTTATTTTAATTGATGGGACTAAAATACCCTTTCTGCCTCCTCTCTCACCCTCTCTCACATTATATCCCCTCCCCATTAGACAAAAGGTTATATTTCATTCCCCACACTCTCTTCTCTTCTCTCTCTCTAAAATTTAAATGTGAATTCTCTTATCTCTCTCACTTACTCTCTCTCTCTGTATCTCTCTCTCTTTGAGAGGGAAGAAGATGAGTTGTGAAGAGTTCGTCGACGCTGGCGTCCTTCGCCTCGCATGGCGACGGGTTAGAGTTTTGACGGGCTAGGGTTTGGATGGAAGGGGCGACGAGCTAGGGTTTCGCAGAGAAGGCGACAGCGATGCCTACAAACCGGCGATTGCAAACCGGAGAAAACATCATCGCTTCCCTCTCTCTCTCTCTTTGCAGATCTGGGTTTTTTTTAGATCTAAGGTTTTTTTTATTTTTATTTTTTTTTGTTGCTTGCCAAATTTGAGTGTTTGTGGTGCAATCGACCACTGGGCTTTATTCTCCTCGGAAAGACGAAGAGATGAAGGGGTGGCTCGCACATTTTGGTGGAGAAATGAGGGAGAGACACGCCGGAGAAGATGAATCAGTCGTGTTGGTAAGAATTTATCAGTCTCTAAAACGTTCGGTAAGAAAATAGTTTTATTCTTACGTTCAATAGAAAATTATTCCATTCTTACATTTAAGTTTGAGGTAAGAATTTGTTAGATGATGTTGTTGGAATTTAAGTTTGTTGTTGGAAGTTTGTTGTTGTAAGAATTTTTTTTTTCTTATTTGTTCATATTTTTCATATGTATGAAAGATGCAATTTGCAACTTGAATCTACATTCCTACTGCATTCTGGTTTTAAAAGAGGATCGGTCGACAGAACTTTATTTACTTTTAAGTACAAGGATGATATTCTTCTTGCGCAAATTTATGTTGATGACATTATCTTTGGATCTAAGTCAAAGTTTCTATGTGACAGGTTTGGAGAACTCATAAAGTATGAGTACAAAATGTCCATGATGGGGGAGATGAACTTCTTCCTCGGTCTGCAGGTCAAGCAATCTGCGGATGGTATCTTCATTTGTCAATCCAAATATGTTAACGAGCTGGCAACCAAATTTGGTGTCCAAGATAGTAGACCACTGAAGATTCCAATGATTGCAAATGGAAAGATGGATCCACATTCTGAAGGGAAACCTGCCAGCATAACTTTGTACAGGGGAATTATTGGTTCTTTACTTTATCTTACTACAAGTCGACTTGATATTTCTTTTGCAGTTGGAGTATGTGCTCGATATCAAGCTAATCCAAAGGAATCTCATCTAGAAGCAGCCAAGAAAATTCTTAGATATGTCAAGGGAACTACAAACTTCGGTTTATGGTACCCTTGTGATGATAATTTTGAACTAACTGGCTATGCAGATGCAGATTATGGAGGATGCAAACTGATAGGATATGGCCTAACTACTAGGCCCAAGCATCAGGTCCAATATAATTGGGCCCCGACAGTTAAGCTCGGCCTATGCAGTTCGGCCCAACTCGAAATAAGAGACTTCTACACTCCTACATCGATTACAACTCAAGCTCTAAGAGAGATCTAGAAGCTTGGTGTTTATCCACAAAGGAGGAGATCAAGCCAAAGAGTCCAAGTCCAAATAGGAGAAGACTTTGTATTATAGTTAAACTCCATGTAATTACCTATAAATAGAGGCTTAGAATAGATGGAGGGGGAGGGACAATCTTTGTAAAGCTACACGCATACTAGTAATAATAGCCATACTCTCTTTTGCTCCGTGGACATAGATCTATTCCGATAGATCGAACCACGTAAATCTCATTGTGTCCTTCTATTTTCTGCTCTGTTAATTCTTTGTTTCCGTGCACAAATCATCCTTGAAAAGCAAGTTTCATCATTGGCGCCGTCTGTGGGAATCCGCATCTTGAATTTGTGAATTCCAATTAAACGTTTTCAAGGCAACAAGTCACGATGACGAGACAAACACGAGCGACTGCTGCTGCCAACAAAGAAAGGGAGAATCACCGGACCAGTCACGATGTTCCCAGCGGCTGAAACAAGCCAGATGCAGGACCAGAATCCACCGGTGAACAGACGACCCGGAAAAGAACCTGAGAAAGACAAAACCCCAGAGGGTCACGTCGCTGATGTCTCGGTGGATAAGTTCGGCCGCGAAAAAGAAGGTCGCGGCAGCAGCAAGGAGGATGACTTTTCAAACTTCCAACAAGAGTTTGATGATGCAGTAAAGGCGTATCTAGCAAACAATAGGCATGATTTCTTAAAATTTGCTAAGCAGCAAAGAGATCGCGATTGTGAAGGAGGCCAACCTCCGCACAGCGATCGTCGAGAGCACGAGGCGACATCCGGATCAAAACACCGGGCAAAGTCTCCCAGTATTCGAATCCTAGGCACACGAGACGCCAGATTTCCCCCCAGGCGATTTGCTGATGATCGCCAGAAGAACCAGGATCGCATCTCACCTCGGCACGATGTGGTCTCACCCCATCGCCGTGTTGATTCACCTCGTCGTCAAGCTGAATCACCTCGGCGCGACTTACTTCCACCTCGTCGGGACGAGGCCAATTACCACGGGGGAAGGTTTGGCGTATATGGGAGAATCTCTACGCCCTTCACTAACCGAATCCTCTACACTCCTCTCCCGACTTCGTATAAAGTTCCGCCGGTTAAGCCGTATAATGGGTCGTGCGACCCAAGGAACTTCTTGTTTCAATTTCAGTACAACATGGTCAACCAGGGGCTCGGTGATGATATTTACATGTGCAAAGTTTTCCCAGAGTTGCTGATAGACAACGCACGAATGTGGTTCGATAGCCTGCCGTCTCGCAGTATTGGGTCCTACGACGAGCTGATGGAGGCTTTTGAAAGGAGATTTTTCCAGAAAGCCGAGGCAAAAACTACTGCGGCACATCTTCTCACGATTAGACAAAGACGAGGCGAGTCTATTAGCGACTTCATGACCAGGTTCAATGAAGAAAGCCTAAAGGTCGATCGTCTGACAGACGAGGTCCTTATCTCAGCTTTCCAAAATGCTATTCAGTCAGGTGCCCTATTCAGGGAGCTCGTAAGAAACGAGCCCCGCACTGCGAGGCAACTATGGAACATAGCTGATCAGTTCGCTAAAGCTGATGAGGCCGACAGGCGCAAGCGCGAAACTGACAGGACCGAACCGTCAGATCGGAGGAAGGAAGACCGTAATGACCGAAGTCAAGGTCGACGAAGCGCTCTCGATAGACTTCAGCGCGCCCCAATTGAATCCAGACTTGGACCTAGGCCGAATCAAGAAAAAGACCGATTTACCCCATTGACAAAGCCGAGGACAGAGATCTATGAGCTACATACCAACATGTTTGAGAAGCCTCAGCCAATGTCAAAATCAAAGACAAACCGCCGATCCAGGGATAAGTACTGCCGATTCCATGAAGACTATGGCCATGATACAGAAGAGTGCTGGAACTTAGCCGAAGATATTGAGAAGTTGGTACGTGATGGTATGCTTAAAAGGTACCAAAATCGCAACCAGAATGAAGGCCGACCCCAGAACAACAAAAGAACGAGACAAAATAGGGGGGGGAATAACTGCGGCCCCCAGGCCGACAAAAAGCCGAAGCGCGAGGATGGCGAAGGCGAGGACCAGCCTTAGTATGATGGGGTCGTACAAGCTATTACTGGACTCCCACAGGGAGCTACGAAGTCGTCGTTAAAAGCCGAGGCTCGAAGTCCGCAACAAGGCGAACCTTTCCAAAAAAGGTTCAAGAAGGACGAAGTGGTTATTTTTTCGGACCAAGATCCAGTGCCACCTATTATGCCCCATCAGGATGCAATAGTGATCGAAGCCGGGGTGGCCAATAAGCTCGTACGACGAATTTTCGTTGATACCGGAGCCTCGGTCAGCATCCTCTTCAAGAGTTGCTTCGACCAGCTCGGAGTGGAGAGGACGCAGCTCGCACCAGCACCAGTCCCGTTAAAGAGCTTCGTCCAACAGGAGACGCAAACGGAAGGGGTCATACAACTACCCGTCACAGTGGGGATTCACCCTTTATCAACCACTAAGGTCATCAATTTCTTCGTTGTTAAAGCGGATTCTCCATATAATGTTATACTCGGAAGGGATTGGCTGGTGGGGGTGAAGGCGATTTGTTCGCCATATCACTTAACGATCAAAATCCCGTCAAAAAACGGGGTGATCGTGGTTCGAGGTGACCAAAAGCGAGCAAAGGAGTGCATGCAGATCGCACTACGAGGTGCCAGGACACCTCAAAACTCTCAAGCATAGCAATTACAGTTACCCGAAGAGTTGAGGCAGGAGCAAGAATCCGCATCAGATGAGCCGGTGAAAAGCATAGTACTCTACGAAGACGACCTAACTAAGGTCGTCAAAGTAGGCTTCGCAGGAGGTGCCGAACTTCACCGGCAGATCGTCCAACTTCTTCAGGAATACAGAGATGTTTTTGCCTGGACACCCCTTGACATGACCGGAGTGGCGCCCAACATTATCACTCACCGGCTGAATATCGACCCCGAGGTGAAGCCAATAAAGCAGAAGCAACGAGTCTTCACGGCAGAACGAAGTCAAGCCATTTATGACGAGGTGCAACAGCTCCGAAGAGCCGACATTCTATTTGAAGTCAAATATCCGACGTGGATAGCCAACCCGGTCATGGTCAAAAAACAACAAGGAGGTTGGCGGATGCGCATCGACTATACTGACCTTAACAAACATTGTCCAAAGGACTGCTACCCTTTGCCCAACATTGACAAGAAAGTAGAAGCCCTGGTGGGTCACAAGGTCTTCAGCTTCCTAGATCTATACAAAGGATATCATCAAGTCCTGATGAGCGAGGAGGATGCACCGAAAACAGCTTTCATCATGGATTTTGGCGTCTTCGCCTACAAGAAGATGCCGTTTGGGCTTAAAAACGCGGGAGCAACCTATCAAAGGATGGTCGACAAGATATTCCAACAACACATTGGAAAGATTGTGGAAGTCTATGTTGATGACATTGTCGTCAAAAGTAGGGAACCAGTGACATGCGTTAATGACCTCAAAGTCGTCTTCGGCCTACTTCGGAAAGTGAATCTGAAGCTCAACCCCGAGAAATGTACCTTTATGGTTCGATCAGGAAAATTTTTGGGGTGCTGGGTATCGCAGGAAGGTTTGAAGGCCAATCCCGCAAAAGTCCGAGCTGTCCAGGAAATGAAGATCCCAAAAACTATTCACGATGTGCATCAGCTAACGGGCTGTTTGGCAGCGCTAAGTCGTTTTTTATCTAAAGCCGCCGAAAAGCAGCTCCCATTCTTCAAAATCCTCAAGAAAGCACCTGACTTCGAATGGAATGGCGAGCACAGATCGGCATTCGAAGAGCTGAAGAAGTACCTAGCCAAGCTCCCGACTTTGTCTGTCCCAAAAGATGGAGAGGTCCTCTCCCTATACCTCGCAGCGGCGGATGAAGCCATAAGTGCTGTGCTAGTTCGGGATGAAGGACGTCGGCAGCTTCCTGTTTATTTCATTAGTCGAGCTCTGAAAGGACCGGAGACAAGGTACCAGCCATTGGAAAAGGTCGCTCTTGCAAAATGGGCAGTCGAACTTGGTGAGCATGAAATAAATTTCTGTCCTCGGCAAGCCATAAAGGGACAAGCCCTAGCAGATTTCCTGGTAGAGACCAAATTTTCCGAAGTGCCAAAGAAGGACGAATTCCCCTCAAGCAAAGCCGAAGTCGAACAGCCTAAAAAACCTCCAACAGACTGCTGGAAAGTCTATGTAGATGGTGCTTCAGGTCATACCGGCAGCGGAGCAGGAGTGATGTTACTCAGTCCGGATGGAACGGAGATAACGTACGCACTTCGGTTTAGCTTCCCAACGACGAATAATGAAGTCGAGTACGAAGCGCTAATTGCTGGACTCCGCCTGGCTCAGTCATTGCATATACGAGCCGTCCAAGTTCATAGTGACTCCCAAGTCATTGTGAGCCACATGCTAGGCAGGTACGAAGCAAAGGAGGACAGAATGAAGAAGTATCTGAAAAAGGCAAAAAGTCTGCAAGAAGGTTTCGAATACTTCGAGCTGCGGCGGATTCCTAGAGGAGAAAATAACCGAGCTGACGCCTTAAGCAAACTGGCTTCATCCTCAACCAACTCGCCTGTAGAAGAAGTCAAACTTCGAAGCATTGAAGAAGCCGAGCTAAACCTCATACAGGAGGACGAGCCGAACTGGATGACTCCCTACCGAGCTTATCTAGAAAAGGGGGAACTGCCCCACGACAAGCTCGAAGCTAGGAAACTCCTCAGCAAAGTCCCAAAGTACACCCTGGAGCAAGGAGTGCTCTATCGGAGATCGTATCTCCAACCCCTTTTACGATGTGCCGGACCAAATGAAGCAAATTATGCACTAAGGGAGGTGCATGAAGGAGCCTGTGGGAGTCACATCGGAGCTCGAGCACTAGCACGAAAGATAATGAGGTGGGGATACTACTGGCCTACAGTGTTACAAGATGCAATCGACATTGTCAGAAAATGCCCGAAGTGCCAGATCCATGCGACAGTGCCGAAGTTACCACAGGCCGACCTTATAAGCATGCAAAGCCCCTGGCCATTCGTGCAATGGGGAGTCGACATCGTCGGACCATTCGACAAAGCTCCTGGACAGATCCAGTTTCTCATCGTAGCTATTGACTACTTTACTAAGTGGGTCGAGGCTGAACCCTTGGCGAAGATTACGAGCAAGAATGCCTTAAACTTCGTCAGGAAGAACGTGGTTTGTCGCTTCGGCGTACCTCACATCCTCATCTCGGATAACGGAACGCAGTTCACAGACCGAGTATTCAGAGAATGGTGCGAAGGGCTTCATATTCAGCAAAAATTCACTTCAGTTGCTCATCCTCAAGCGAATGGCCAGACCGAAGTTACAAACAGAACAATCCTGAAGGGACTCAAAACTCGTCTTGACAAAGCCAAAGGAGATTGGGCAGCAAATCTACCCCAAGTCCTATGGTCGTATCGGACAACTCCCAAGACCTCGAATGGAGAAACACCTTATAGCTTGGTGTATGGAACCGAGGCAGTGATCCCAGTAGAGATCGGCTTGCCGAGCCATCGCACACTTAACTTCTCAACCGAAGCCAATGAGGAAGGGCTTCGAGCCGACCTGGATCTGTTGGAAGAGAAGCGAGAGCTAGCTCACATAAGAGAAGCTAAGTACAAGCAGCAAGTAGCTCGGTATTACAACCAAAGAGTGAAGTATCGGCAGTTTCAAGTAGGCGACCTCGTACTTAGGAATAATGAGGTCAGTAAAGCAGAGAGGCTCGGCAAGTTGGAAGCCACATGGGAAGGACCTTACCGAGTCGAGGAAGTCCTCGGAAAAGGATCATACAAGCTCGCCCATTTATCCGGTGAGCTAATACCCCGAACATGGCATATTTCTCATTTAAAGAGATATTTTGCATAAGTGGAAGGGATTGAGTTTAAAGTTGGTTAGTTCATATAGGTCCTGAGTCAGGTCGTCCTGCTATTCTATCTTTAATTTTGTTTTTTTTATTATTATCATTATTATTTTATTTTTTATTATCAATGAAGTTCATTTTTTCTTTAAACTTCGGTCTTGCATATTTCATTCTGCATGTCGCCTTTCCACTAATGTAAAGTATCTCACATTTGTTCTTAAAACCCTGACGAGGGTAAGTCAATATCCGTCACGGATAAAACTAAACGCGCGTAAGGGGACCACCCCTATCGATAAATTCGACAAACAAGGAACTATAAAACCCTTACCTTGTCTTTTGACGTGAATGGGTTTGTCAAAGGCCGAAACCTCGTCATATGACGAGGTGAGCCAAACAAAGGCCGAAACCTCGTCATATGACGAGGTACGCCAAACAAAGGCCGAAACCTCGTCATCTGACGAGGTGAGCCAAACAAAGGCCGAAACCTCATCATCTGACGAGGTGAGCCAAACAAAGGCCGAAACCTCATCATCTGACGAGGTGAGCCGAAAAAGGCCAACACCTCATCATAAAGGACCAAATTACGTCTAAGGATGAGGTGGGTCATGAAAGGTAAAACTTCATCTTCCCATGAAGTAAGCTGTATAAGAGCCCAAACTTTATTATTTAATAAAAGGGGCCACGATATAAAACACAATTTCATTACTCCATATAAGGAATGATTATAATTACAAGGACGATTACATCAAGGAGGTGCCGTTGAGCTCGAAGGCTTGCTACAGTTAAACCATCTATCGGCAAAACTCTGCCTAGCCGGAGGTGAAGGCAAACCCATAATGTAATCAATAGGAGCAATACCTCGGCCCCTAAGCGCAGAAAAGCCTCGACCTCGGCCTCGGCCAGCCAAAGCTCGATTCGGGTTCCTTGCCACAGAACCTCGAGCTCGTCCTTGTCCTACTGAAACTCTATTACCCGGGTTTCGAGCAGGAACTCGGGACACCCCTGGAAAGCGAGGTTGCTCACGCGGACCTTCCAAGAAAGCCCTTGAGGCTGCATCTAGAATTCCCGGATTCGGATCAGAGTTCGCCGAACTCGAAGAGCTCGTATCAGCGGTTAAGTATTGAAGCAGTTTAGGCCGACGAGCTTTTACAATCTCATACGAGTTGATGGCTTCGACTATCTCGTCAACCAACCCCCGGTACTCCCAAGAGTCCTCGCCATAATCACGCCGGAAACGCTGCAGCCACTCTCTTTTTTCATCCACCTTGGCCAAGACCTCGGCAATAGTAGGCTTCCCGCTTCGGCGGATAATTGATTCGTACTCAAGGAATTCTTCTTCGGTGCGCTTGGCCTTTTCCTTAAGTCTATTATGCTTCTCCTTCAGCTTGAGCAATTGAGCCTGCAACCCATCCGATTTAATCTGACTGGCTTGCAGCTTCACTTCGGTTTCATGTTCAATATAGCCCACTTGGTCTTTCCAATGAAGAATTTCGCTATTTTTGGCTTCAAGAGTTCGAAGTAAATTATCGATTTGTGCCACGTAAGGAGAGGCGTCGAAAAGTTTCGGAGACGGAGAAGACTACAAAAAGGGAAACAAATTTCTCATAAGAAATAAAGTTTTCATTAATTCAGCAAAATGCGCCATCCTACTGATGACGAAGTACATGCTACAAAAAAAAAAAAAAAAAAAAAGACGAGGAGGCGATCAACTGACCTCCTCCTCGTTTTGAGATGCACCCTCTGGAGCTTCGGCTTCCAACTCAGCATCGTCACCATCCACGCCATCAGCCTCGGTTCTTTTCGGGGCAGCATTCAGTTCGGCAACGATCGCATCCATGACTGGATCACGATCTACCGAACTGTCCCTAATTACTTCGGCACTTAGCAAGTCAGTAGAGGCCGCCAGGTTCTCAAGGAGAGGAACCGCCTTCAAATTTTTCAGGACGATTTCCGCGAAGCCGCGGTTGAGTTCCTCCTCGGACACCTCCTTGTGTCCGTACCTCGCCTTATCGAGGTCCGGAATGTCCTTGGCAACGGCCTCCACCGTCTCGGCGACACATCGATCTGTCATTAACTCCGCCACGTCACCGCAAAAACCCGAGAAGAACTCAGATAAGAAGAGCCTCTCAGTATAGGCTCGGAGAACGGACCCTTGGCGAGCCACAGCATCAGCCTCGGCCGATTCCAATTTGGCCTTCAGAACGGCCACCTCTTTCCGAGCTGCCTCAGCTGCGGCAACAGCATCGTCCGCCTTCTGTTTCGCCTCCCTGGCCTCCAGCACAGCAGCATCGAGCTTGCTCGTCAAGCTAGCCTTCTCTTCCTCCAGCTGACGACGAATGCGGTTCGTCTCATTGAACTTCGAGACCCCATCATTTACATAGTTGGTAAGGGTGGACGCACTCTTCACCAACCCGTCCACCCAATTATGGAAGCTCGCCGTCACCAGGTCGGCATCCTGCAGATGGTAGCAATATCAGCATATACATCACATAAAACCCAACACAGAGAAGGTTAAAATCCTCACCTCGGGATAATCCCGGTGTTGTTCTTCCAACTCGATCACCGGACAGGCTGCACTAATCGTGGGCTGGCCAACGACTAGAATCTTGTCGCCTGTGGCCGAAGCTTTCTTGTTCGGCTTCGGTACCTTCGACCGACGAACTAACGGTTGTGGAGAGGGCGATCTCAATGGAGAGGGTCCCGGTACACTAGCAGTTCGTTCCAATGACACCTCGGAACCCGCCTTCTCCAGTACTACAGTGTCCGCGGACCTCGGCCTCTTCCTGTCTTTGACTAGCTTCACTGCAAAAGAAACAACGCTAGTCAAATGATATTCACATTCAGTACACAGTAAAAAGAGACGGACGAAAACCTCACCCTCCTCGGGATACGAGGTATTTTTGTTAAACAAGCTCAGCCCGGCCGACACCAGCTCGGCTTCAGTGTAATCCCGTAATAGTGTACCTAGTTGATCTAACCTAGCAACGGCATCAGCCAGGTCTACATTGGGATTCTGACTTTCTGGCTTACTACCTTTCTCTCGCCACATGAGGTGGGGGACCTCGGCAGAACGACAAAAAAAGAACTTATTCTGCCAGTTTGTAAGTTTCGATTTCGTTACTAAACGAAACGAATCTTTCCGAACCGGGGTCAGATAGAACCACCCCGTTTCGCCCAACTTAAAAAAGAACAAACTCAGTATTAAGTCTACTGAAACTGGTATACCCATTCTAGAAGCTTCTACAACTAATCCTACGAGCTGTTTGAATGAGTTCGGTGCAATTTGACCCATTGCAATACCCAGTCTACGGAGTAAAGCCCCGAAAATTGGAAACAGAGGAAACCGAAGACCGTGCTTCAAGCTGTCTTCATATACGGTAAAGAAGCCGTCCGGGGGAGAACAAGCTCTATCTTCCGGACCGGGGGCAACTAGTAAAACGGAGGGCGGAAATTGATAATTTCTACAAATATTTATAATATTTTCGGCGCTAAGAGACGACATATAATCTTGGACTTTTCCCTTAGTCACCGGCGCAAAGCGATAACACTCAACTACCCTAGGCGACAAAGATTCTACAGTAAAAGTGTTTATTTTTACAGTAGAGGGAAAAGATTGCATTGGGTGCGACGATGACCCACCAACGGCTTCATCGTCGTTACCTATACCGCTGGAAAAAGGAGAGGAAGAAGGATCCATAACTTACTTGTAAAAATTATCGGCGAAATGACTCCTAACAGTGATTTGATGGCACAAACGTGTGGCGAATCTAGCAACGGCAGATGGGAGACGGCGGCTCTTTTTCAGAATGCAAATTAGGGCGAAATGGGGAAGAAGGCGTACAATGGAAGTTTTATTCAAAAACTTCCGCCCCATTCAACTTCCACCATAATAGCGCGACACGTGTCCCACTAACTCGGGACTCCAACCGTTGCTCCGTGTTCGGCTTCGCTCTTCAACTTGAGATCGTCCTCATCTTACCGAGGCTATATACAGTTCGGCCTCGGCAAAGAACTGGTAAATTTTTGACGAAGTAATCTGAAATTATGCTTCACCTCGTCCTAACGAGGTGGTACGAACTCGACTTCGTCGAATTTATTTTGCGTCGGGGCGAGAAGTTTTAACCCGACCTCGTCTTAGCGAGGCGGTACGAACTTTAGACTACTCCCACCTCAACTATTTCCTCTATGTTACACCCTCGCTTCTACATCTTTTTGGGGGGGGATGTGATAGGATATGGCCTAACTACTAGGCCCAAGCATCAGGTCCAATATAATTGGGCCCCGACAGTTAAGCTCGGCCTATGCAGTTCGGCCCAACTCGAAATAAGAGACTTCTACACTCCTACATCGATTACAACTCAAGCTCTAAGAGAGATCTAGAAGCTCGGTGTTTATCCATAAAGGAGGAGATCAAGCCAAAGAGTCCAAGTCCAAATAGGAGAAGACTTTGTATTATAGTTAAACTCCATGTAATTACCTATAAATAGAGGCTTAGAATAGATGGAGGGGGAGGGACAATCTTTGTAAAGCTACACGCATACTAGTAATAATAGCCATACTCTCTTTTGCTCCGTGGACGTAGATCTATTCCGATAGATCGAACCACGTAAATCTCATTGTGTCCTTCTATTTTCTGCTCTGTTAATTCTTTGTTTCCGTGCACAAATCATCCTTGAAAAGCAAGTTTCATCACAAACTGGATAGAAAGTCCACATCAGGGACTTGTCAGTTTCTTGGAAGCAAGTTGATTTCCTGGTTTTCAAAGAAGCAAACTTCAGTTGCTACTTCAACAGCAGAAGCTGAGTATATGGCGACAGGAAGCTGTTGTGCACAGATTCTCTGGTTGAAACAACAACTCAAAGATTATGGAGTCACAGTTCGAAAAGTTCCTATCTTCTGTGACAGCACAAGCGCTATAGCATTCACCATGAATCATGTTTACCACACCAGATGCAAGCATATTGATATAAGGCATCACTTCATAAGAGATCATGTGGAAAAACAAGATATAACAGTTGAGAAAATCCATACTGACATCCAAATAGCTGATATTCTAACGAAACTTCTCATGGAAGAGAGATTCAAAATGTTGTGTGGAAAGCTTGGAATGTTCAGAATGGATACACAGCCTGAGTCAGAAAATAAAAGCAGTTCTCTAGAGCAGGTCAGCCAAGAGCAGACTGACTTGGAAACTGCATGCTAACAAAAGCAGTTCGCTAGAGCAAGTCAGCCAAGAGAAGACTGACTTAGAAACTGCAGCTCAAAAGAAGCAGTTCGGTGACACGCAGCTTGAGGCCACAAACTGCGTTGAAAGTAAAAATCACTGGCCAACCTTTAAGTGGGAACTGGAGATGTCGTATCAATCTCCATTTAATTCTTAGCAGAATTTATTATTTCCACTCCTTACTTATCCCTTAAAAAAAAATCTTTTTCAAATCTTTTTACTGTTAAGTGTTTGAAAAGTTTTTCACGAAAATCAAGGGATTTATGTCATTCTAAGAAGAGAAAAGAAGCGCGTGAAACTCACCTTCTCTGAATCACCTTTTTCACGCGCCTCCCTCGCCGTTGAGATTTATTAATAAAATCTTAACCGTTGGAGAAGACTCTATAAATAGAGAGAAATTCTTGAAATCCTTACGCGTTTCTTGAAATTCTTTGAAATCAAGTTTCAAAATTTCTTCACTTTCTCAAAAATCATTCACCTTCTCTGCAAAAATGTTTACAGATTCACTAAGTGCTCAAGTAAAGAAAGCAACCCCTCTCATCTTCTTTGAGAAAGTTGTTGTGCTAGACAAGTATGGATACAGAGGCTTGGATCCGATGATTGAAGCTATCAACCAATGTGATGGTTTCTTCAATATCATCACTCAACATCCGCGAGTGACGCTACCGATGAATGTTGCTTATTTGTTGTGTTCTTTGGAATCGATGGCCGGAGATCCCGCAACGGCAACTTTTCTAGTCAACGATGAAGAAGAACGGCTTCATCTTCTTCCACTCGTCCTTCAGACCTACAGATTGATGGATACAGGGGCTATCACAACAATTGATGACGTGCCCATGGATGCTGTCAACAACGTGTATCAGCAAGCTCTGTTCGAGCCCAAGAAGGTTTACGATCAGAAAACCTTCAACCGCCACGACTTGAAGTCTGAGTACAGATTCCTCTTCGAGTTTGTCCACAACGTGTTCTTTTCGTATCTAGGCTCGAATGAAGTTGTCACTCTGTTGAAGTTCAAATTGCTGACTACTGTGGTGAAGCAGTTAGATGTTAACTGGGTCAGGGTGCTAGTCAACCTGTTCATCAAAGAGGCCGCGGAGCGACCTGCCAAGATCAAGGCCAACATGCAACTTCGTCATGGCACCAAGCTCTCCATCATTCTGCAGAGAACACTTACAAATCGTATGTGGCCTGTCTGCACCGGATTTCCTGAGGACAAGCTGGTTCCTCACACCTGCAACCAGTTGATCATGATACTTGGCATTCTGCCACACAAGATCAACAAAGCAAGAGGTGCAGCCAAGCGTTTGCTCACAGAGATGCGCGATTCAAAGGAAGATGAAGATAAAAGTGAAGATGACAGTGAGCATGAAGAAGAAGACAGTGACGATGCTGAGAAAGTCAGACAAGGGAAAAGGAAGATGACGGATCTGCAGTTTGCGCCCTCACAAAAGCGCACCACTCGATCTGCAGCAGCGACCTTCGTGGAGGCAGATTCCAAACCTGCTAGTCCAACGCAGCCTGCCTCTCCACAGGTTGATGTGGAACCTGCTGGCGACAAGTCCACTCCAGGCTCCCCATCCAAAGCTCAGGACCAGGCCCCAGGCTCCGCAACTCCAGACTCCGCAGCTCTTGGCTCCTCGTCCGTAGCTCCTCCATCCTCTTTCAACAGCTCAAGTGGAGTTGACAAGATGTTATCCTTCTTCAACGCAGAATTCCTTAAAATGTCTCGTAAGGTTAACATGTTGGAACTGGAAAACAAGATGTATGTTGATGAAAAGGTTGCAGCTTTACAAGCTGAGAATGCCAAGCTGTGGGAGTTCATCAAAGCTCATATTGGTGAAAAGAAGGATGCATATGGGCAGTTCGTGATGGACAAAGGACAGTCCAGCTAGGTGGAAACTGCGAAGATCAGAAACTGTGGACAAGTCACAGTTTGCATAGGGAAGTGTCATGGACGACCTGTATCAGTCTCCGTATTTTTGAATTATGTTTTAAATATGTCAATGATATGCCTTAATATTTCTAATGTTCAAATTTCAATGAAATATTTATTACTTCACTTGATAAATTTTATGCCTTATCAATTATTTTCATTTATTGAAGCATGTGTTTTGTTATTTATTGAAATCATTGTTAAGGATATTCTGACACAGTACATAACACTCGCACTTCACTTTCCATGTATGTCAAAAAGTGCATGCACAGTGTCAAATCCGCATTAAATGCGAGGCGATGGTTGAGTGTAAGGGTTGTGCGAGTGGGCTTCACAACCACCCTACGCGCCCACTACCTCACGGATTTCTAGGGATTTAATTCTATCCATTGAACAGTTGAAATACTTCAATCACAACCGCTCATCTTCTCTTATATATCTGCTCACCACTGTGCATCGTCGTTCTCATTCAAATTTCTGCATTCTTCCGCCATTTTTTCTCTGCAACTTATCTCTTTCAAAATTTGACATTCCAAGTTCTCACTTATACTTTCTCGAAATGGCAGGGGAATCCACCTCTCACAACGTCAAGCATACAACCAGTACAAGCACACAGCCGGATCTTCCAACGACGGCTGAACAGAAGATCCAGTACATACAGGAGTTTATTCTCATGGAGCCCACGGCAAATCTCTCTACATACGGCTACGCCGGCCTGAACGAGATGTACCCCACCATTAAAGCAGCGGATATTTTTACAAAATCATCTCTCATGAGCCAAAATTCTGGCTTCCTCAACAAGTCGCTATGTTCATTATCTCTTATTTTTGCTAAGAAGATGTAGAATCTGCCCAATTCTATCTTCCGATACCCGATGAGCCCGACGCGCCCATTCTCATTCTACCGCTCATCACTCGGACCTACGGCATCGCAGATTCGGGAACCGTGGAAATCCTGTATCACAAGCCCATGGGTCTTATTTTGGATATTCCTGATGCAGATATGGAATCTGTGTATCAAAAAGCTTTGATGCAGCCTGCAACAAAATATGATGGAAAGAAGTTCTCGCGACCTCTGCTGTGACCTGCATACAGAGTCCTCTTCGACTTTGTCCACAAGGTCTTCCTTGGTTACTCTGGTAACCACGACGCTGTCACTCCAGCGAAGTTCAGAGTGATGACTGCAATTGTGCAGGGTCTAGACGTAAACTGGGCCCGCTTTCTTCTCGAACTCATCAACGAAGAAATCAAGCAGCTCTCGATCACATTTGAAGGCGAAGAGTTGACCGAATTCCGTGTTGCCAGGAACCTGCGCCTCGGCACCAAGATCTGCTCTCTAATTCAATGTCTCCACCCCGACCTCAATTGGAGTGGAATGACGCCTTTCAACAAGGAAAAGGTCCCCAAGGACCAGAAGTATCTTGAATTAATCATTGGGGTCGACATGACCGTTTTTGCCAAGAATGACGACATGGTCAAACCATTTCTGTATGAAATGGGTAGGTCCAACCCAGGCTGGGTACCCCCAGAACAGCGAGACAATAGAAGGAAGAGACAACATGCTCCCAGCAAACAGCTTGACAGACCTCCCAAGTCTGTGAGAATCAAATCTCCAACTCCCATCTCGCGCAGGTTGCATACGGAGTTTGCTGACATTGAAGTGCAACACCGGCCTGCTCGTCCAACCACTGCTCTACTCGAAGACATCACTGAACAGACAGATCCCAAAGCACAGGTTTCAATTCCTATTCCCTTTGTTCATGATATCTTCAAGGCTCCAGTTCTGGAGATAGCTGGCCAGAGTCATACTGAATCTCAACCGGAGGACAAGACAGATTTCGAGGAAGAAAATCTCGACACTTCATTTGTTGTCCACCAGCAGTCCGATGAAGCCTCTCCTCATCTCAGCTCTCCACCAGAGATCGACATCAATCTTATCCTCTCATCCGATGATGATGATGTTCAAGAAGATCCCGTGAAAACGGCAGCTGCCATGCTGGTAAACTCAATCGAGATCAATGCTGAAAAGACAGTCTTGGAGTCTTTTCCCGGAATCGATCTCACACCAGAGACCAGGGCGATGGCGTACAGGCTGCGTACTTTGCTCGATGGGAAGGACAAATCATACAGTGATTTGAAGTCTATTTTCCTGATTCATCCCATCGAACATCTTGAAATTGAAGAGCACACCCTGGGGAAGTATTTTGGCTATGCTTCAATTCCTGAAGCTCGCGATTACTTCAAGAATTTTGTTCTCTCTCGGATGAAAAGAGAGGCCAGGGTTTTCAATATTGATTTGAAACCTTTTTACACTCATGATCGCAGTTCCTATAATTTCAGGTTTCCGGAGGATGATGTCTTCAGTCCTATTCCCTCTCCCACCCGAAACAGTGATAACACAAAATCCGATCATGATCGTGCACCCATATACTCTGTTGCAATCGCTGGAACTCCTCTCACTGCGGTGCAAGAAAACTTGAAGAACTTCATCATTGAGGAGGATTCCAAGGTGTAGGCAACAGAGGTTGAAGAACACAAGAAGATTGCTGACAAGATTGAAGCTATGGATAAAGCTGCATCCGCCATGCTGACCAACATAAGGGATGAAATGCCACAAGTTATTAAGGAAGTGATGTCAAGCCAGTTCGTAACCTTCATCTCCACTCAACTCAGAGCAGAAACGGACAAGCTGTTTCCTATCCAGCTGTCCGAATTGAAAGTCGCCTACAAATCTTCAATTGAGGGCTTGCAATACGAGTTTGAACAACTCAACAAGCTTGTAAACGACTTCTCTGCAAAGCTTACTCAAACCACATCCAGCTCACTGAAGAAAGAGGAGGAGTTGGAAGGGAACATCAACTCCCTACTGCAGTTCAAGGAAAAGATCAGCACAGACCTGTCCTTGATCTCTGATGAACAGGCCTCCCTTAACACCCTTGTTCAGAATCTAATTGATGATAATGCCGAAAAGGAGGAAGGGAAAGGCAAGGAAAAACGTGGTGCTTCGAAATCAGGGAAAGGCAAGGAGAAACAGGTTACGCAACCCCAACCGCCTCAAGGCAGAGGCAAAGGTCGCTCTGACCAACCTATGATGCAAACAGAAGCTGCTCCGTCTGTGACAATCGCCCCTCATCCTGCTATTTCCAAGCTGTCTGCTCAAGAAAAAGTACAGGGTGAATCCAACCTCATCCGACTAATGGCAGAAGCTGGATATACCGCAGAAGACTGCATGGATGAAGGCAAGCAGAAGCTGTTTCTGGAAGATTTGAAGAAACAGATAGCAAGGGACAAAGCTCGCGTGGCAAGCTTCAAAGGACTTGAAAGCTACAAGGAACAGGTTGATAAAAGAGAACTGTCGAATTGGTTACCAATGGAAGATCAGCTTATATGGGACGAGTTCATCAACCAATTCATCTTGCACCACTACTGGTTACAAATCGATGCTCGTTATACTGGCAATACCAAAACAGCTTTTCACAACTGGCTGCAGACTTTTCCAGATTGCGAATTCATCAAAAGAGTCAGGGCGAAAGCTGCAAAAGACAAGATCACGCTCAATCCGCCTAAGAAAGAGACCTTCCGACCTCCCACTGTTTGTGACACTAATACTCCAGACATCAACAAAATCAATACTTTCATTAGGAGTGTCGCAGCTCAGTATGGCTGCAAAATCACAAACTGTGACGAGTACAGGTCGATTCGCGACAACATATATGCAGCGATGGGAACTGTAAGCTTAGACAAGATTGCTGAAGATAGGTTCTAGTCATTAAGGAAGTAACCTGATATCTTTCATTTATTTCATGTATCAACCCTCTATAATCTGTGCATATCAATTTAGTTGATACTATAAATGAATTATGATCATCTTTTGTTCCTGATGACAATCTCTCTTTGTCCAGGCCTTTGCATGTTATGCTTTAAAATTTTCTAACATTTATTATCATGCAGTTGGCTGGGCATCAAACCTTTGATTCGTTTTTAATTCAATTTCTAAGCCAAAATGTAAAGTGTGGGTTTCGACATTATCAAAAAGGGGGAAATTGTTGGGAACCCTTTGAAACTGAGTTTTGATAATGCTATTAGAAACCACACTTAGATACAGGTTTTAAGTGGAACAGGCTGGTCTCCGTGTTTGGATCAGTCAAGCTTAACTCGGACAGGTTGCTCATGTAAAGGTCAAGGTTGGTAGTGCAACCTTGTACCTAATCTACTCAATCTGTCATACTGTTCCATTATGTAATTTGTCTATGTAACCTGCTCCTACCTATCTCGGAAGATTTCACACGAAGGTTACAGAAGACCGAAGACAGTTCGAGGTATAGGATGGTCGACCTGTGAAGACCAACCTGAGCTGTGGTTGAGAAACCTGTTCTCACCCAACGACAAGAATTGTGTCAGTGTACGGTTCTGCAAATCCTGACACACTTCCAACGGCTCTATTTCAAATGCTTCACTATAAATACCTCAACTCATTCCAGAAAGAAAAAAAGGGGAAACTCAAAATACAAGCCGAAACGCTGCAAAAATCTCAAGCTGAAAATCATTCAATCAACACTCGAAATTACTAGAGCTTTCCCAAGTGTTGATCTTTGTAGATTTCTGATATCTCTGGAAACTGTCTTACTAGAACACATCACACACACACTCTCACTACCATCATAGTTGATATTTAGTGTAGTTGATTGAGTTGTGTATTCCTAACGACGATAGCTATTCACAGCTTTCTAGTTTGGATATTAGCGCTATTTGTTTAGCGTTGGTAAGATTGTATGATAGATTGCATGTAAAGTAAGAAGAGACACGACTCAAGAATCGTGCTAGATTCAGTCTAAAGAAAGACATGAATTTGGACTGGACCTCCACCAGTGTTAAAAGGAGCGAATATCTCAAGTTAAGGGATTACAGATTCGACGGGATCTAGCGTGGACGTAGGAGCTGTTTACTCCGAACCACGATAAAAACTCCTCGTGTTTCTCTCTCTTGCTATTTACTTTTACATCTTTATTTACACAGTTTGCATGTTCACAACCTGCACTACTATAATATGTCTTGCATGAGTAGTTGTCTAAACTGAAGTCTTTTGAAAACTGTGTTGAAAACGGTTAGCCAACCTTTCCACCAAACTTCCGCACGCAGGTTAGTTTTGCAAGCTCAGCAGTTTACTGATTGAGCTGGAAAAACTAAGCTGCTCTGATAAACTGAAGTGACGACTCAGTAAGATTAAATTGTTTTGAAAAATCAAAACTGTTGGCTAATTGGTGTATTCTCCCCCCCTACACCAATGACTACTTATTGGGGCCTACAAAAATTGAACCATACGTTTCGGTTACCCATATTTTCGGATCGGGTTCAGTCTGGATAGTCGGTCGGTTCGGTTTTTCAATTTATTATGCTCAGCCCTACGAGACGGGATGAGGAATTTTTTTTTTCGAAAAAAATTGTTTCATACTTAAGCTTACTTTTTTATAATTATAAAAATAAAATTGTTCATCGCGCATCATGTGGGCATAAATTTTAGTGTGGATTAGTCGTTTCTATCTTCTCCTTTCGGTCTTTCCCTTCGCTACTCGCAATATCACCACCTCCGACAATTTAGCCATGCCGCCCCAAAATTAAAGAGTCGAGAAATTTTGGATTAAAGAGAGATAAGTATGGGGTGTTTGATCCCAAATGATTTGATACGCTTTCCATAAGAGAATGGAGAAGGAAGGAACGATAGAATTTGAAGTTTTTTTGTTTTTGTTTTTTTTTTTTTTTTTTTTTTTAATTAGGCAAACATAACATACTCACACACACACACCCGAAGTGATTCGAACCTTAGATCTTTTGATTGGATGGAAAGCGTTTTACCAACTGAGTTGCACTTCATTATCATTTGAACAATTCTTTTAACACATTATTTCTAAAAAAACAAAAAAATGCAATCCAAACATAGTATATAAATCTATTATTATTAAAAGATCGTTTAAGATAGTAGTATTTGAATAGAAGAATCATGGGGATAATCGAGACGAGACCACTAACCGTATTAAATTGATTTTAATCTATGAATAATGCTCCAATACCCACCGTGGACATGTTTAATGTGCCCACGGATGACGTGACATTGGAATATATAAGAAAATTCCTACCAAAAATAAGTAAACCTTACTATAAAAAAAAATTAAACTGTAACATAAAAACTAAACCCTAAAAGGAAAAATTGCAGACGTGACACTGCCATATCACCGGTGGGCACACCGTGGGTATGGGAGCATTTCTATTTAATCTATATATTTTGAATTTATATACGAACTCGTATTTATTTATTACGTAAAATTTGTGTTTATACTCATCTTTTATTTTCTTTTTCTTCCTTTTGTAGCCTACTCTAGAGGTGCCCACCGGAGCCGGAACCGTCAGTTTTTAACCGGAACCGGGCGGTTCCGCAATTTTAGAACCGAACCGGAACCGATCCGAGGAACCGGTGGAACCGACGGTTCGGTTTCGGTTCCGAAAGTTTGGAACCGGGAACCGGCGGTTCGGTTCAGGTTCGGAACCGAAAAAACTGTTTTTTTTTTTAATTCTAATTTTATTTTATGTTTCAATAGTATACTTATATTTGTATACTTATTTGATGTAACATTTGATTACTGATTAGTATGTTACACTTTTTTATATAAAAATGTTTATATTTGTAAAGTTAAATAGTTTTATTATTTAATTTATAATTCACAATTTAATAAGCTAAAATAAATAAGACTAATACAAAAAATATCTTTAAATTAATAATAAACAATGTCACATGATGATGAAGAATTGAAGATGACAATTTACATAAAAGATGTCATATTGTCATCAAAGTGAAATTAATTGTAAATGCTTTTAAATCCAAAAAATATTATGAAAAAATATATTAAGTATAAATAAAATTTATACACATAATAATAATTATTAAGTATGATATTAGTAATGAGAAATGCAAAAAAAAAAAAAAAAAAAATTATATTTTATAATTTGAATTGTCTTACAATTAAAATTAGATCAATTAACAACGAAGCATTGAATCATAATCGAATGGAAAAAAAATTAAAAAATAAAAAATAAAAAGTCGGTTCATATCCGATTCCGGAACCAGAACCGAACCGGAACCGTCGGTTCCAAGAACCGGAACCGTTACTGTTCCGGTTCGGTTTCAGTTCCGACCATCGTGGAACCGGAACTGCCGGTTCGGTTCTGGTTCGATTCCGGTTCCGGAACCGTGGGCACCTCTAGCCTACTCTATCTTCTTTCTTTGTGAGTATTTTTTTGTGTTTTTCAATAACGTGAAGAGGATCCGAATGAATTAAGATACTTATCACTATTGTTACCGCAAAGCAGTAGCCTCCAATTTTATTTTTTTTTAATTATTATTATTATTATTTTTATTGTTTTGAGAAGAGTAGTCCCAATTTTTATTTATTTATTATTATTATTATTTTTTTTGTGAAGATTATTATTAGCCTCCACATTTTGGTGAGATACTGAGATTTGCTGTTTTAGTTATTGAGTTCCACTTTTCTATATATGGGCCTAAAGTTGGGCTTCTAACATACATTTTCATTAAAGAGAAGCATCCAACGCCTATTAACGAATGGGCTTGGCCAACAGCAGATCTTAATTTAGGAAATACAGTTAGGGCTGCGTTTTGGTAATCATCTCAAGATGAAGAATAGGATTCATCTCAAGATGACTCATATGAAATAGTGTCAAGAGAATCATTCATCTCACCATTGGGCAAAAATTCAGACCGGAGATTCATATTGGGTTGGACAAATTGCAAAACTCGAGATTAAATTTAATTGACTATTTACCCTTATTAAAAACCCCTACGATTTTATATATCATGGAGATAAATAGTATTAATTCTTATTATATTATTATTATTATTATTATTATTAAGTATTATTATATGTTTGGGTGATTATTTTTTTATCGTTATTATTATAATTATTATATATTGTTATTTATTATTCTAGTATATTTTATATTATTATTATTTTATTATTATTATTTTATTATATTTGTTAAGTTATTATTTTTATTATTCTTGTTATTATTATAATTATTACTATTATTGTTATTATTATTTATTATTTTATTATTATATTTATTATTATTATTATTCTTTATTATTATAATTATTACTATTATTATTATTAAATTATTATTATTATTTATTATTATTATTACTATTATTATAATTGTTACTATTACTATTACTATTATTATTTTATTATTATTATTATATATTTTTATTAAATAAATTTATATATATTATTATTATTATATTACTATATTGATTATTTATTTATTATTATGATTATTTTATTACATTAATATTATTATTTATTACATTATTATTATTATTGTTATTATTATTATTATTACTATTATTGTTATTATTTATTTTTATTATTATTATTATTTTATTACATTATTATTATTATTATTTTATTATTTATTATTATTATTATTATTATTTGAAATCGTATAAATACATAAGGGTAAAATGGTAAGAGAGAGAAAATATTGTGTTACTGTTTGAATGAGTTCACCTCATCCGACCAAAAACGTGAGATGACTAAACAAGGCGGAACAGTGAAATATCAACGGGCCTTGTATTCATCTCGGGCCCTCCAGTTTATTTTAGTTGGTTACCAAACAGTGAGATGAACCAAGATGATCTCTCTCATCTTGGTTCATCTTGGTTCATCTTCTTTACCAAACACACCCTTATTAGATTTTATAATTAATGTTCACCCATCTTTTGATATTATTACCATCTAGATAATAATTAAAAAAGGCAAAAGTAATATTTGTCAATTAATCTTATATTGGTATATGCTTGTGCAAAAGAGTGTGCACTTTTTTATTTTAAAATACTATACTTTACCTAGGGTTGAGCATAAGAAACCGAAAAACCGAACCGACCGACTAACTAGACCGAAATCGATCCGAAAATATGGTTAACCAAACCGTATGGTCCGGTTTTTATTTCTAATTTTCAAAAACCGACAATACCGGTTCGGTTCGGTTTCGATTTCTATGCATGAAAAACCGTCGGTTACCCGAACCGATATCTATTAAATAAAGATATAATTATATATATTATATTCAATTTTTTATTTAATAGTACTATATATTACGGGATAAAGTTTAACTTTTCTTTATTCCTTTTCTTTTTTCTAATCTTCGCTTTCATCAACCTCGTAATTTAGTTTCATTGTTCTTTGATTTTCGGAATTGTTTATTTTGCAAGTACATTCTAAGATATGATTTTTTTTGGAATTTCCTATCGTGAATTATAAAAAATTGAATGTTCTGTATTTCTTTAATTTATGGTTAACCGTTAGATAAATGGTTAACCGAATCGATTTTTAGGTTAACCGCCTTTATGGTTTTTGGTCTTTTTTCTTCAATTTTTAACGGTTACCCGACCCGATTAAAAACCGTATGGTCGGGTTTTTTATATGTAAAATGGTCGGTTACCCGACCCGTGCTCACCCCTAACTTTACCACAATTATTTTATCATTACTTTTCAGTTTTCAATTTATTTACGATAATACCATATCACCTAATATTTTATTAAAACACATGCCTATATTCTTAAAGGAAAGAGAGATTTCCACTACGCTCGTCGTTTTTTATGTTCTTAAGGGACGGAGGGAGTATTAAATTTATTTATTTTATTAATTAATTATAAGAAAGCCTACTTTAATATACTATACTTCATTCATCCCAAACTACTAGTATATTTTTTTGAATACATTTGAAGTATAAAATAATAAAAGTGGACTAGTAGGTTGGACGGATGTAATATTTAGTAATGAATTCAATCAAACTTTTAGTACTAAAATCGAATTAAAATACAAAAGCTTTATTTTCTAAAAACAATTTGTTTGCTCGATAGACTGCATTCATAATTATCTATCTATATCTATCTATCTATCTATACTTATATAAAAAGAGCCTTGAATACTTAATGTAGATTGCCTATTATATCCTTGTAGTATTTTAAATCTAAGGACAATTATATAATACTAATACTATATTATACATTTAAATATAATATATATATGTATAAATTTAAGTATGGTATTTACCTTATTTATTATTAGAAAATTTATGAACTAACTCTATAAATATTAGTAATATTATATATGTGACATCCAAATACAAAAAAGCGAACTGAACTATTTGAAAAAATTAATTGGTTAATCATTTATAACGGAAATAAATCATGAAATTTAGCAATGAGAATATATTTTAGTTAGTTTTATGAAATTTCAAGAGTTATTATCATAAATTAATTGAACTAAATTATTTATAGATTGTAAGTATATATAAACGTATAGATATAAACTATGAAGACTCTCAAATATATATAAACGTATAGATATAAACTATGAAGACTCCCAACTCCCCACAATATTAAAAAGAAAATATAAAATATAGTTGCTCAAGGATAGATAGTTTTCTTATGATTGTCTTAATTAAATTTAAATTATTTTTTAGTTAAATTATTTATTATTAAGTTATTTTAATTAGATAAGTATATATATATTATGGACTAGATGTCTGAGTTTGAATGACCAATATTATATATTGGATTTGTGAAATTCAATAGTCAATGTAAAAAAAAAATACAATATATCGTAATATAGCGAATTCATTTGTATTTGTGAAATTCACTAATCAAGGTTAAAAAATATCATAATAAGCAAATCGATTACCAAAGTTCATTCATAGTAAAATTTGAGATAAATTTTTGCAAATTATATATATTAGCACATTTTAAAAATTAGGTAAAATCATTAACCATTCTACATTTGAAATTATAGTACTATGTTTTTTGGTGATCTTAAAAAAAATATATCCTTTATTTAAAAAAATATAGGTTCCACATGCAACACATGTACTCATTGCTAGTATATTTAAAAAAACATGATTGTGAAAAAATATTATTATGTATATATATAATATAATAAAATAATTATATATATAAAAAATATGTATACATTATTATATCTGTATCAGAATTCTCACGGTGAAATTAATTCTTATAATAAATTTTCGTTGTGTATATATAAAATATTTGAGTGTGTGTTTTAGAATTTAAAAATGTTAGGCATGATGGTTATTGGCCACCTAGGTAGAGCAAAAAACAAAAACGAATGATGCTTGTTTGCCAACACTACTCTCTACTACCGTGTGTGTGTGTGTGTGTGTGTGTGTGTGTACATCTTTCTTTCTCAGCAAATTAAACTTTAAGCTACACTTTATTACACCGCCCACTTACATCATGCAAACGCATGTCTAACGCCCATCCTTAATTTTTCCATCAACCAAACAATCCCTTAACCCACTTCATAAAATAAAATAAATCAATTTCCACATTCTTTTCTTCTTTTTTTTATGATTGATAAATTCATACATTTGTTTTTCGACATTAGTGGGACTCTACTACTATAATTAGATTAATTAATGTACAAGGGAAACAAATATACTCCTTTTTTTTAATGAGAGATGTCAATTCATATTCATGTAGTTGGAGCCCTCAGTGAAGTTCAGTAGGGGTAGGGACATATGCTTGTGTTATATATATTCTCTCCATCATTAACTTAAACTTGAAGTTAATTCATGATTAAGATTTTTTTAAGAAAACATTATTGAGAAACTTTGTTCAAGATGTCATAATAAGATAAACCTAATTTTGGGTGTTTTAACCAGAACTTGAAACCACTCGTATGTGTGTGACATATGTAATTAAGTGATCTATGATTATAAATTGGAATGCATAAAGTACATCAACGATTAATGCAAGTTTGCACTTTATGTATCTATAATTACATATTATGATCGAAAAACTCATTTTCACATGGAAGATAAACTTTACTATAAAAATGCTATGAGCGAATTGATGTTCATAAAACTTATGAATATAAATAATAATCATACATATATATCAAAGATGGATAAATCTTGTCACAATTTTGAAAAAAGAAAATAGATACAAAAAGGTTTTGTAATCTTGTAGGAGTATCAAATACCAACGGACAGCTCAGCAATTGGTGTGCTATGAAATCAAATTATACGTAAAATAAATACAGAGTTATATTAAACATATGAGAAAAAGAGAACCTAGTACCCCTAAGTCAGAGATTAAGGGAACTGAGCTCAAAGTCTTTAGATGTTAATGGGTATATATTTAATACGTATGTATGCTCATAGTTTGTAGAAGATTACCTATGCTCAAAGTATTGTTTGTGAATGAGAGCTTGTTTGTTACATTACAATCACACAAAAAGATGTTCAAATATATAGATAATTGAGAAACGCTCCACTGCCTACCGCTGATGTGAAGTGTCATGTCGGCAAAATTTCAGTTAGAGTTTAATTTTTTTTAAAGTATATAGGGTTTAGTTTTTTTTGGTAAGTTTAAATTTTGTTGGTAGAATTTATATCTGCTTCTTTATTTATATCATTGTCATATTATATGTGGGCACGTGCTAGCTAAAATTGGTTGGAGGTTTTAGAGAAACACATTATAATTCGAAAACCTTAATTCTCCCTATTTAAGCATAGTACTATCTTCATTGATGTGCTTGATAGTTACATTTAGCAATTGAAAATGCTGTTGGGATCAAGGGGAAACAATACAATGCATCTATTAAGCTTTAATTGTTACTCAATCACATGAACTTTTGATGGAGCCATCTTTATCCATCTCATCACTACTAAAACAATTCACAAGTAGAAAAGGCAATCCTTTAAAAAAATAAATGCTCAAAAACACACACACACACATGTATAGTGGGGTTTGAAAACAAATAGAGACATATACCAATATTATACATAAATATCAAAGAAATATTAGATACTCGATCAAGTAGAATCCATCATATATTCATATATAAGATCCTAACGTGGTGCACTTGTTGAATGAGGAAAATGAGAATTGCTTCATCAATGGCTAGTGTCATGCAATCAGATGGAATGATGGCGCACAAAATATTGCCCCTTTGGCCCCGCCAATTGTTCTTTTTTTTAAAAAAAATACTTATTTCGTCCCATATATAACGTCCTACTTTTCCGATTAGGTTGTCCCACAGATAGTATCATGTTTTTATTTTTGAAAAACATCAACTCATCAAAAAGTGTGGACCCTACCACTTTTTTATATTTTATATCTTCAATCCTTAATTATCGTGCTCAAAAGAAACAAGACGTTATCTATACACGGAGTAAGTAATATTTGGAGAAAAAAAAGGTAAATAATAGATTAATCTTTGCAATTGAAGAGATGATAACAATATAATAGGGTGGTTTGGAACTTGGGAAAAATGGTGGGTAGAAGTGGGGTTGGAAAAGGATGTAAAGGAGAGTGGAAAGGTAACAAGCTTTTTTCTTGCTAAAAGTCAAATAGGCCCCTCATACCATCAATAATCACAATCATATCTCTACTGCTCATGATGCAGAGAGGAAGAGATTTGCAACCAAGATTCATCATCATTAGATTACCCCCCATTTTCATTTTCATTATTGTTAATTTCTTTTTGTTTTTGTTTTTCTTGGGGGCAAAAAGGAAACCCTAGCTACAAACTGTTACAGAGAAAAGAAACCCTACATTTATTCACACCTCCCATTTTATTTTATTTTGGAAAAGTAAAGGACATATTTTGAATTAAGTCAATTTGTAATTAATAAGCTCAATTACTAGATTTTAACTCTATCTATTAATTATAGATCTTGCTAGATTTTAAAAACAATATGTAAGCCACTAAGATTTTCAGAAGTTAGTGGTGCAGTTCTAATGATTGGGTTTGTCTTTTTTTGTACAATCAGAAAAATAGTTTGTGAGCTTTAATATCTTTTAGTAATAGAAAATTTTGAAGGAGTTTTACAATTATCAAACTCCTCATAAGAACAGTCCCAAACAATAAAGAGAAAATAATTTACACTTGCCATGCAATCATTTGATGCACGTAGTTAATTATTATTAATTAGTGAATATTTAATCTATACCCCTAAAAAAATATTTGATTAAAGTATAGTACTCCCTCCGTCTCATTCTAGATGACCGTTTTCTATTAAGAAAACGGTCATTTAGAATTAGACGGAAGGAGTATATATTAATGAGATGAATGGTACTGTTTGCTATTTTGTACTAGTTAGTTTTGAATAGAAGATACTACTATTGCCCTAGGACCCAGAAAAGATCGTAAAATGAGTAGATATATACTGTGAGTCATGTGCAGCCCACAGCTACAAAAGTTGACAGTCCATTTTCACAAGAAAACAAACTTAAAGAATATTGTTAGACAACTAAGCCTCAATCCTCAAACAATCCTACTACATTCATATTGTTTTTGCCTACGGTTTTATTCACCAAGGGTGAATTAATTGACTACGGAAATACTCCTCTACCCATCATGAATGAACACATTTAATGTGTCTATAATAGATATGACAATGTCACGTTGATATATATATATATATATATATATCTATTCATATATTAATAAATCATGGTATATTAAATAGGAATGAATCTGGACCATTGATCTTAATCAAATTTATGGTTGTCATTGATTTAAGCATGATTTCAAAGGGCAATAAGCATGATTTCATTTAAGCATGAATTGGTACATTTAAAAACACAATTATATAATAAGCATAATTTTATGCACATTTAAGCATAGTTTTATATACCTTTAAGCATTTTTAACATTTTAACACACTAGGATTTATTAACACACGAATCGTTCCCTATATATATATATATTTCATTTAGGGTTTAGTTTAAGGATCTAATTGTCAACCCCGTGGAGTAGGCTTATTAAATTGATACGATCTTGCTGCATAAATGAATCGATAATCTACGATAAGCTCGTGAAACGCCATAATCTCTACGATCACGTGAAGTTTAATCTAAACCTTAATGTTATAAAACTGAATATCTTAAACTTGAACATGAAATAATGAGAGCTTATAGAATAGGTACAATCTATAGGCTTACAATGAGCCCATACCAATAGTATAAATAACAAGACTCAACTAATAACTAAAAGCTAATAATTAAAACTAATTAATATCCATCCTCATATTAATGTGTTGAATAGCTGTAAAAGTAAAACTTAGCTCCTAATACTTGAGCTATTCTAACCTATCAAGCTACGGCCAGACACATCTTTTCAAAGAGTTCTACGAGAATTTTAGAATCGAATCAAAACAAAATTTGAACGAATAAGATTAGAATGATCCCAATAAGTTACCTTTAACATATATCCTAACACTTTCGATTATGATAAATCGCATTGCATGATACAATCGCACATTATGGATATTGAATTTCTCGTGATCGACTTGGGTACCTATTATTAGGGAATGCTTCGTATGCAAATAAATTCCGTTGTGAGAAAAAGAAAACAATGATTAAAAATATATAAAGTCATGCTTAAATATGTATAGAATTATGTTTATTATATAATTGTGCTTTTAATGTACAAATTGATGCTTAAATATAATCATATTTATTATACCTTATAACTATGCTTAAGTTAATGACATCCTTAGATCTAACTAAGATCAATGATTCATATTTATTCTTATTTCTCACGCTTTATTTCTATAATGAACCAAACTCGCTATTGTTATTTATAAAACTAATATAACTAAAATAAAACGCGAATTTACTTTGAATTTTCTAGAACCAATGTATCAATTAAACTTCTGAATTGTATATGAAATATCTCAGTCATCTAGTCTATGTGAGATAGTCGTTAAACTTTCTGGAAATCTTCTCTTTTCCTATAGCAATTGTAATCGTACTATGAATAGTATTCTACACACAATACGGCCGCAAACTGCCAATTTGGGGTCTATCTAGTTATAGGCATGGCTTAATTCCATAATCAATTCAAAACTTCTCATTATATATTTCAATAAAGATTAATTTACTAATGAATTAATACTCCTTTCGTCTATAATCTAGTGATACTATTACTTTATTTGGACGTCCACAATCTATTGAACATTTCCATTTTAGATAGTAGACCCACAATTAAAATACTTTAACATAATTAACATATTAGATGAGTCCACAATTAAAACACTTTAACACTTTAACATCTCAACACTTTAATACATCATTACAAAATATTAAACTCCGTACTAGAAATTTTAGGTCAAAAGATTATGGACGAAGGGAGTACATTTAAATAGGGTTGTCTATCTGGTTCGGTTCCGGGAACCGAACCGAAAATAGGGAAAAATCAAGAACCGGGACCGGACCTCAAGTTTTAATTCAGGTACCCGGAACCGAACCAAAGTTTTTCGGTTCGGTTCCGGTTACTCGAAATGGAGCCGATTTTATTATAAAAATCAACAAAGCAACATTCATCCATCTAAAGTGCAACATTCATGATTCATCTATCTATCACCATCAAAGTTCAACATTAAACAAGATATCCATCATCCAAAGCAAATTCATCACCATCAAAGTTCAAAAACAAGATAACAAAATAAACTTAGTACCTAATTAGGGGGGAAAATAATAAAAAATAAAATTAGTATTAATTTTTTCGGTTCTTCGGTTGGAACCGTTCGGTTCCCGGTTAGAACCGAAAACTGAAATTTCTAAAACCTAGGAACCGGGACCAGACCAAATATCCAAAATTTCTGTTCTCGGGTACCCGGAACCGATTCGGTTCCCGTTCAGTTCCGGGTAACCTGAAAACCGGGAACCATTTAGACAGTCCTACATTTAAACATAATCACATGGCTCAAAAAGGCCCTTATGGAGACCATGATGTTGCCCAAGTGACCTACTCTAAGTCGATACTATCGGAACCATAAAAAAAACAACTCATTCATCGAGATGAAGAATCGTTCAGACTCTTGTCTCGATGGACAAAACGATGTCTCAATTTTCGATTTAAAAGACCTTCAAGCCTTTCCTTTTTTATTTTTAGAGTTTTTGAATCAACTTTGTTAGATATATTATTATGTGCAGCAAAGTCCACGGGACACTGTTTATCAGAGTTATAAGCTTTCCACTTTTCCTCTTTTACACTCATCACTTGATACAATGATCAAAGCATCTCACTTTTTAATATATGGTTGGAAATGTGATATCCAATAATATTATTCTTGTAAGAACTAAAAATATATTAATTGCAAGGAAAATTAAGAAAATGTGGGGATTAACTTTAGCCAAAAGTGTAATTTTAGACAGCTTTCAGAGGCCTCACAGCTCCTTACTGTGTAGTGTGTGGGCCCCGGTTTGTGAGATTCAGATATATATATTTTCTTTCATATGGTTAAATTAATTGAAGTCTGCCAAGAGTAGTGGAAGAGGACATGAAGGGACCATTCTTGCTAAAATTATACTATTTTCTCTTTTAGTTTCTAACATTACAAATAGAAGTCAATTGCATCTTGTCCATGTCGTTTAACTTATACGCGCAATGTTGCGAATGAAAAATGATATTCTCATTATTAGATATGTTAATTTAGCCCAAAACAAACGAGCTGGTTCAAATCGATCGAGAAAACAGGTCGGGCCAAAATTTACACCTAATTCAATTCGATTGGCTTGAACCAAATAACCCGACAATCTAACATCTAAAAGAGGTTGGAGACCTTAAGATGCCAATGTAGCACGAAATTGAAAACTTGTTCAAAATAGACCAAAATGGAGAATTCAACTGAAAATTTATGCTCGAAAAAAGTCCAATTAACCCGACTAGCTTGCACTAAATAGTTCAGTAGAATTAGCCGGAAAACAAGTAGATTGGCCTCAATAAAATAACCGGATAACCTAATATCTACAAAGGGCTAGTGACCCTAAAATTGTGAATGTAGCATAAGACCGGCAAGTTATCCAAAATAAGCCGAACAAAAAGAGGCTCACAATCGAAAATTTATGCATAAAAAATTTATTAGTTCCGTTAGGTATATATTTAATAGTCCGATATAAATGGTTCAAAATCGAGCAGATTGGCCCGAATGACACTCCTACTATTTATGATAGAAAATCTAGTGGGGTGGGGAGGGAGGGTGGGACATGAGCGATTGGTATGGTATTTATTAGTATTGAATTGAATTACTTTTGAGCAGAAAATCTTTATTTTATTTTTCCATATATATCTCTACCCCATATCCTTCTCCAATTCTTGAGACCTAGATTTCCCTCTCAAGCAAAAGCACAGAATTCTTGAATCTTCATACAAAGCACACAGTAACACACACAGCAGAGGGAGAAAATAAAAGGAGATGTCTTCTGCATCCCAAGCTGTGGTGAACCAGAGCTTGTTCGAAGAACAAGAGATGATGATGATGTCATCACAGCTTGGGATTTTCCCTTTCCACACAAATTTCTCATCATCTTCTCTTCCTCTAGGGTTCAACCACCCCCTCAAAACCCTTGCTGCAGATTCCCTTTGCGATCACTCCATACTTACAAAGCAGAAGGAAGACTTCTCATCTCACTTTTCTGGACTCCCCCAGATTCTCTCTTTGCAAAGATCAGCTTCAAATTACTGGTAACTAAAACACACACAGTTCTTTCTCTTTCTTTCTTTTATTTTATTTTATTTTAAAAAATAATTAAAAAAATGCATTAATTTATAAAAAACTTTTAGGGCATGGGGTGAGTTGAGCGATTGCATGAGCATGAAGAGAAGTGGAGGGGACGACGATCATCGCCTCGGCGTTTCAGCCATGAAGATGAAGAAGATCAAGGCCAGAAGAAAGGTGAGAGAGCCCAGGTTTTGCTTCAAGACTATGAGTGATGTCGATGTTCTTGATGATGGCTACAAATGGAGAAAATATGGACAAAAAGTTGTCAAGAACACTCAACACCCTAGGTAAATTTGTTTATTTTCTTTGGAATTAATAAGTTTTAATACAATTTAATTTTTTTCTTTGAAAAAAAATATAGTTAATTGGATTGAATCTATATATGACTGAGAAATTGTCAGATTTCATGCATGAGCAATCGAGTACGCATAATGATGCATATTCCTGATTAAAGTCAATCTATGACGGTAGTTCAAAATTGTTCTTCATTATTAATTTCATCATCAATTAATCTTGTTAATGCTCAATAAGAAAGGCAAAAGTGAACTATAATTACCTTAATTACAGCTAAACACAGACTGTAATAACTTATTCATTATTGCACATATATTCATCTCAATTCCTTTATCCCAAATCTTGTATCAGTAGAAAAACCCTAAGAAAAGGAGATAAGAGAGAGAGAGAGAGAGTAGCAATAATAATAATTATAATAATAATTATGCTCGTATCTCCATTTTCTTGCTACATATTTTGAAATGAGGATATATCTAGGGAGATACCCTTTTTCATGATTTAGCTTTAGGGTTAAAAAGTAAATCCAACTTTTATTACCAAATGATTACACTCTTAAATATTTTTTCCCCTCAATTACCAAAGTGTGTAAACTTTATATGACTAGGGACGCATTGAAGAGAGCCCACTCTCTCTATAAAAGCTAACTGTTTTGATGATGAATCCAGCAATTGCCAGTTAATTTGCTATTGCAGTGTGCCCATTTCTCGATCTTCAATTTTCTTTTTCTTTTTCATTGTCCTTTTCTTTTTCTTTTTTTTCTTCCTCTAATTTCTTGTACTAGGTTAACCCATTATGTTTTTTTTTCCACATTGTCCTACCACATTTGTGCGTTGTCCATATATCTTATACACATTGGTTGGTTCACATTTTCTATATATACCATATAAGTTTTCTATAAAATAAAAAAATTATGCATCTTATGCACAACTGTAATGCATGCTACGTACAATAATAATGAATCATGCATCATAATGAATTGTCATTACTATGATAATGCATAGATCATCATAATGCATTATCAATACAATTCTAATGCACCATTTTATTTGGACTATATAGATCACACACTGTCTAGTTCATTTCTCATTTCTTACAAGTTCATTTTTTATTTGATCTTTCACACACATACACACACACACACACACACACACACACACACATATATATATATATATATATATATATATATATATAAGGCTGTTTGGTAGAGAGAGAGTTTGGTATGCAGAAATAAGTTTTGGTATGAAAAATAAAAATATGTCTAGAACATTTATCTTGGTCAAAATAAGGTTGTTATTGAAGTTAGCAAGATTGCAATGCACAATAAGTAACATGGTTATTATATACATTTGCAACCGTGCTTACTTCAATAACTATATTGCTCATACCTTTCTCTATACCAATGGGTACACTTGTCAATGTAATTCCATGGGATGGATTTCTAACAATGCAGACTAGGACAAGTTACATGTAGAGTTGAATAAAAACCCAACTTTAGTAGTTATATATTAATAGCAGTACATTTTTCTTTTCAAGAAAGATACATTACGTCGTTGCAATTAACATTGTCACACACAACAATTTCCTTTTCCTGATGTAATGATATTGTACGTGCAGGAGCTACTATAGATGCACACAAGATAACTGTCGAGTCAAGAAGCGTGTAGAACGACTAGCAGACGATCCTCGGATGGTGATAACAACGTACGAGGGGAGGCACGTTCACTCTCCGTCCCACGACGATGAGGATTCTCAAGCTTCTGCCCAACTAAGTAACTTCTTCTGGTAGTGCATGCCACTTTCATCTATTAATCCCCTTGGCTCTATCGGATGTTTTTTTTTTTTTTTCCTGGCATTATACTAAGAAACTTGGGAACAATTAATGGCACTCCCCTAGGTATAGCTAGTACATTGTAATTTCATATATGGCACGCGTATATCGTTATGCAGTTCAAATCCTTCTTCTCGCATCGCATTCCAATCTCGTACATTATTCTACACATAAGCATACTCGGTATAACATGTACGTTACACTCGAGTATGGTGGGAAATGAAGTACGAGATTGAAATGCGATACGAAATCGAGGATATCGGGTGCCACTTATTATGTGCCCTCATTTTATACTGGGCTTTATAGGGGCATTGCTACTGCCTTTAATTTGTAGTTTATATCATAATATGAACTGCAGCATGTTTAATTGGTGGAGTGAAATTGTACCTTCTTTTATTATTACTATTTCAATTCACATAATTGTCTTGTCCCGATGCAAAATACTCATTTTATTCATCAAAATTGTATTTTTTTTTTTTTTTACACAATGATTATTTAATTAATGAACTTGGATTTAAACATTGAAACACTATATATGATTAAATAATATGATCGCGAATGCTGTTGTAGATACAAAGAAAGAAGCATCAAAAATCCCAAAATCAGCCGTAAGAGATTGAAGAAGAATTAAAATGCAATTAAAAGAAGGAAAAGTTATACGGAGTATCCAACTTGTGAACATTTAAAATGAGAAAATATAGTTGGGCTTAGAGTATATGGGGCTAGAATCTTAGGCCCGTCCCGTGATCATTTAAAGTCTCCGATTCACAAAAACGATCCAATCCCACTCGATATATATAATCTCCACAAGATAACAAAGTAAAAAAAAATAAAATAATAAATAAATAAAGATAAAAATATGTTAAAAATAATAGGGGTAATTGCTTTTAAGAGCAGGAATGTTCCTCTATCCACATTGGGCATACTTAATGTTCTAATGGTTGACGTGATGATAATACATTTACGAAAAATTATAATTAATATAACTTATAAAAATAAACCTTATTAAAAGAAAAATCAAACCCCAAATGAAAAAATGATGAGGTAGGGACTGCTGGTGTCAGTACCGAAGATAGTTGGGATGGGTTTTGTTGTTTTCTACTACGTACATTGCTTCTAAATACACGATCTTAACTTAAATTTAATTTTGCATATTACCTTTAACAATAATGATATTCGGTCATAATGTGGCTGGCCACACAAGGGCATTTAATATACATAATTAAAAAAATATAAATTAAAAATTATAATCAATATTTAAAAAATCTATAAGAGATTATTCTTAATTACTTCTAAATTTGAATATAAAAATATTTTTTTTCTCCCTAATAATTAATTTTATTTTCTCTTAAATAAAAAAAGCAACAAAATCTTTAAAGTAGTCACGATCATCAAATAGATTAAAGGATAATATGTTAAAAGTACATAAATTATATCACTTTTTGAATTTTCTCATAAAAGCTAATAAAAAATGGCATAAATACATAAACTATTACATATTAATATTAATTATGGCCGGCCACATTATAGCCGAATAGCATCACCCTAACTTTAAAATTAAATTCAAATATAAGTACAAAATATTTTAATTTTATCTGATTTCATACACGAGAACAATAGGGACATATATTAAAGTTGGCATGAGAAATTAAAATTAGCGTGGTACCAAAAATGATGTTGTTTTGATTGAAACGTTCCCATCTATTTCACCAAATTATTTTATTGCGTAAAATCAAATCCAAACAAAAAAAATTATGTACTCTCTCCGTCCCATTTCACATGTCTAGTATATTATATTGGGTTGTCTCATACCACTTGTCATGTTTCCCAAAATAGAAAGATTTAGTATATCTCCGACTGTAGCTGATGTAACAGGGAGGTGGAATCTACTTATCACCTCTTCTTTCAGTGTCCGAAAGTTCATGGTCTGTGGAGCACCTTGGCCGAGTGGGTTGGTTCAAGCTAGGATCCTCTGTTGGACATCGACGACCACAAAATCTGTTTTTCAGCTCTTCTTGGTAAAGAGAAGTTGGAAAAAAGATTAGGTGGCCTTTGGACCTATGTGATATGGGTGCTTTGGAAGTGGCGAAACTCGGTCGTGTTCGAGGGCAAAGATTGAGATTTTAGGAGAATTGAAGCCGAAATTAAGTGCCGGTTCTAGAGTTAGTGTACCGTTCGTGACGAAGTAGGCTCGATTAATAGTTACTTGGGCTGGGCAAATAATTCTTTAGCTGTCATCTGGAATGTAGACTAATCTGTATGAATAGGTACTTCTCGTACCACTTTCCTACCTTTCAATAAATGTTTTCCAATCAAAAAAATTTTATGGCCTTAATCATCCCATCATATACTAACCTTAGCACATTTCTTAATATAATTTAAACTGTAAATGTTTGAATTATCATAACTTGTTCATTTGTTTACCGACTTTTATAATTTTTATACCAAATTAAAGTATACAATCTTTTATTTAAGATTAGACATCAATATATTTTTATAGATCTATGATTCTCTAGTTTTAAAATAATGAGATTTTCATTAAAATACTAAAACACTATCTTTTATCCCTAAACAAAGTCTCCTAAAATCTCGTGCTGAAAAATAACAAGTCAAGTGAAATGGGACGGAATAAGTATTTGAATTCAATTTTAAAATTCACATGCAAAATCAGAATTTAGCGAATTCCTCATGAAATAACCGAATATTTTATATGTTGAAACTAAAAGTAAAATATTAAATGAATCCACGAAGTATTTGATCACTTTCAGAACATTGCTAGCTAGCAGCAGCACACGTAATTCCTTCTTCAAACTATACACACACACTGCAACTCGGTTGCGTGGCAAAATCGAGAAACGCATAGATTCTGTCGAAGAGAAATGAAGAAAGATAAGGGAGTGGCTATCGAAAACCCTAATGAAGAAGAAGACGATGTTGAAGGAGATGATTTTGATCGTCATCATAAAATCGCACAATCAACCGCTCTCCCCTTCTCCACACGCAATGCTTCTTCCAAATATGATTTTGTTAAGGTTTACTCATCGGATCAAAAATCATCTTCAATCTTTCTTTTTTCTTCAAATTTTATTGTCAGAATCTCAACACTTGTTCAATTCATTTGTGTTTTAATTTCAATTAAGGTGAAGGTGTGGTTGGGCGATAATGCCGACCACTATTACGTGCTCTCCCGATTTTTGCTTAGCAGAATGTTGACTGTCACCAAGGTAAGAGCCTCTACTTCTTTCTTTTGTCTTGTTTCTTCTCAGTGTTCCTAATTATCTTTTGTAATTATGGTGTTCTGTTTTGTCTTGATTGCAGATACCGAATCATGTGGCTATTAAGATCGCTCTTGAACTGAAAAAGCTGCTCATAGATAATAGGCTACTAGATGTGTATGTTCTACAACTGTATTGACGTTGTTTTTTTTTTTTACTCAATCTTTGTTTAGAATGTTAGTTCCTTTTTCTTCTAGTTTTCCTTATTCGTTGATTGTGTTGCAGATCGCAGTCGGACCTTGAAGCTAACTTATTTAAGGTATGTTCGTTCACCGTATATGTTTTTGGCATTTTTATGTGAAAATGGAAACCTTTGACAAGTAATGGAGTGCAGTTACTCCTTATTAGTTAAATAAAATTATGTGAGTTGCTGTAATTGGTATGTATATGCATATATAGGATATTTTACATTTTCATTTTCTATGTATCCTCAAAGGTGGTTATAAGTCTTGATGATACTGGATTGCCTCTTATTAACTTTAATGTGGTCGAATGACTTTGCTGTCTCAACCGATTGGTGACTTCAGACTGTGAACTGAAAGTTCTATAGGAAGGGCACCATTTGTTCTATCTTTGATGTATTTTTCTGGTCGTCCTTTGGTTATATTATGCTTGTGAGGAATGCCTATCTTATATTTCTTGCAATGTGCATGGAGTGTTTAAGTGTATATTATTGTATAATCCTTCTCTCACCCCTGCAGCTCATGGAGCGGCGGGGATATGGACAAGAATATATAAACCGATACAAAATGATGACGAGGTTAGTTTGTTTTTTTTTTATCTTTTGGTATTTTAGAAAATATATTGGGCAAACTTGCACTCAGTGAAATGGGGATATAGTAGGGTTAAAAAATGTTATTTGCTTAGTGGTTATTGAGAAGTTAGTGTCATCTCTTTAAAATAAAAAACAAATTACTTGGTTGAGTATCTCTTTTTATTGAGAGTCTGAGACATTGTTGGAAAAAGATACAATTGTTTCACACACATATACTGACAGATGCACACACACACAATATATATCCATGAATATGCACTTCACTTTGTTTTTTCTGCTGTGCATATTTAAAGATGACTGAAGGTTTGGAAAGATATTCACTTTATGGGATTTCCCGGGAGTATATGCATATTAGTTGCGTACCCCTCCCCGAAACTGTGTGCACCATTAAATTCATTGTTGTTTACTTGTCTCATATCTGAGGAAGAAAGATGGAATATTAAACTGATACTTTGCTTCTTCTAATTTTTAGCATTCTTGTAATATTATTTTCTCTGTCTATAAGATTTCATCATCAGAGAGTACCACTGGTCATTCTTGTATGTGGTACAGCATGTGTTGGAAAATCTACTATTGCTACACAGCTTGCCCAAAGGCTAAATCTGCCAAATGTGTTACAGGTGATTATCTTCTTGTTACACAAGTACTGCTTTAAAGTTTATGTCTGGGAGTTCCCTAACAACTTTTGCTCCTGGCTTGTTTTTCTGGTTGTCTTAATATTCTTGTACTAACTCTTATTGCTTGTGTATTGTCTTAATGGACAGACAGATATGGTGTATGAGTTACTGCGCACAGCAACAGAGTAAGCACCACCTTGGTCTAATTGCTCCCTTTTCTATATCTTTCTGAAAATCGGCATTAATACTCAAATTGCTATCTGGGGAGGTAGTGTGTCATTGTCCAACTTGTTCAGCCTTAGTTAGTGTTTGATGCGAAACACACAAGTCAACAAGGCTGGGAGTAGTTAGTATATGGGTAGCTAGAGAGTGCTAGTTTGCTTTCAGGAAGCTCGTCTTTGTCCGATTGCAGATGAGCAAACCTATACTATTACGTGTGCTAGTTTGCTTTCAAGAAGCTTGTGTTATTGATAGAGATCATTAATTAGTAATTGCTATATTTTGTTTATGTTATTTATTTAGTTATCTAGGGTTAGAATAAAAGTAAAAGCTGGAGTGGGCTTTTGTTTGGGCTCCAAGTTAATTACTTGGTCCTCAAGTTTCTTTAGGTCTTTAAATAGGTGTTAGTGAGTTAGGGTTAGGATTATTATAATTGCAGTATTTTGGACGGCTTCTGCTGTAGCGGGAATTGTTTTTCTGTGGCCTCGTTTGAGGAGTTTGGCCTCGCAAGAGGAGGGTTATTTTCTATTTGTTCCTTGTTCCGTTTTTATTTTAATATATTTCTTTCAATTCTCTTGTTCATTGTTTATCTCAATCCCTTCACTCTATCAAATGGTCTGACCTGCCGGATCTGAAAAGGCGATGGAAAAGACGATAGAGAAGGGTGTTGAGTTTGCTAATTCGCACTTGACAATATTTGATCGAGTCAAGGAGAGATTCGACTCGCTCGATACAAAATTTGATAGAATCATGGAGAGACTCGACAAGTTACCAGCAATTCGATTGGGAGAAGTGAAGCCTGACGACTACAACAACACAACAACCTCTCGTGTTCTTCATCGCCAAGATAGTGCCAAAGCAGCCACGCCGCTTCCGCCTCTTCCTACACCTCTTCTTCCCAAGAAGAATCTACTACCAAAGCCTCCTGTTTCCGCGATGACGCAGACGCTGCCTCCTGCTCTCGAGACGACGCAGGAGCTTCTACCTCCTGTTACCATGGAGATTTAGAGTTCTCCCACGCTAACACAGAAGCCACATCAGCCACCACCTCCTGTTATCGCGGCGACGCCAACTTCTCTTGTCGATGTCGGTGCAGTTGTCCTGCTGGCTTCTTTCCCCCCTTATCTTCCTGTTGCTGTTTCTTTCCCTGCAAGGGATTTCCCTCCCCCAAGGGTTGTTCCTCTTCCTGCAAAGGAACCTGCTCCAGCAAGGATTGATGCAAGTTCTCCTCTTCCAGATTGGAAGGATCTAATTGGGAACTTCTGCAGCACCAGAGTATTAAATAGAAAAGATGCAATTTTTTTTTGAGATCAACGTGCAAGGGAAATATGGATTTATTTGTCCATATAGTTTGAAGTCGTGGCAGATTTGGGATGTCTTTTGAAGTGCTTTCACAGTCTTGAGGACAAGGCTGTTTTGAACAGCCGAGGAATTGATAGAGATCATTATTTAGTAATTGCTATATTTTGTTTATGTTATTTATTTAGATATCTAGGGTTAGAATAAAAGTAAAAGCTGGAGTGGGCTTTTGTTTGGGCTCCAAGTTAATTACTTGGTCCTCAAGTTTCTTTAGGTCTTTAAATAGGTGTTAGTGAGTTAGGGTTAGGATTATTATTATTGCAGTATTTTGGACGGCTTCTGCCGTAGCGGGAATTATTTTCCTGTGGCCTCGTTTGAGGAGTTTGGCCTCGCAAGAGGAGGGTTATTTTCTATTTGTTCCTTGTTCCGTTTTTATTTTAATATATTTCTTTCAATTCTCTTGTTCATTGTTTATCTCAATCCCTTCACTCTATCAGTTATCCAAACTCAGAGATGACAGGACTATACTATTACCAATGCATAAATTGTTGTCTTGATTTAAATTGATATAGCTTGCATGTGTGATGATTAAGTGGTTATTGTGCAATGGTGCATGATGTGCCTTCTGTTTCATCTCAGTGCGCCATTAACATCTTCCCCAGTATGGGCACGAGATTTCAGCTCGTCTGAGGAGTTAATAACTGAATTTTGCAGAGAATGCCGAATTGTCCGTAAAGGTATCTCAATAGCTTCAGCATTTCCCCATGATGCATTTGAAGTTATAGTATGAGTGTCTTATAAATTGTGTCCCAAATAGGTCTGGCTGGTGATTTGAAGAAAGCAATGAAGGATGGAAAACCAATTATCATTGAGGTAAATTAATCCTGCTTTGCTTGCTTCTATGATTTTACATGCCTACATGCCTTCTCCTTTTGGTTCTCTTTACTGAACTGAGTTTTAGAACAATGAGAATTTGTCTTAATAATGTGGGACTGTTGAAAGATTGTACCTAAAAGTATAGAGTTTGTTACATTAAGAATCATATATTGAGGAATCTGATGATACACATGGTCGGTATACGGTAAAACCAGGAGTTGAGGAACCTTGACTTTTCTTCAGTATGATAGATGTTTAAACTTTTGTTTTTCTACGGCTAGAATGGGATATTAGTTCTTGACATCTTGTTACTATGCAATATAATAGAGGACACTATGTGTATCAGCTTCTGTAGATAGAATCGAAACCATATTAAGTCAAACACTAAAAGATTGGACTGTCCATGAACATATTGTCTCATGTGATTATCAGGCCTGACCTTGAAGTTTGATATTCTTACTCACTATTGTCATTTGACTCATTTCTATTGCGTGGAAAGCACATTTTCCAATATTACATCTTTATAGTTTGCTTAAACCTGCTATAAAATACTCCCTCCTATTATTTTTATTAGTCGTTTTAGAAAGTTAAGGTGAAAACGAAGTTACTCACGCTAAGGTGGGTGAAAAGAAGAAATAGTAATTGAAAACAGGACAAAAGAATAAATACTAGATAATTATAGGTTCAAAGTTCTAGATTGTATTTGACATTAAGACTACAACAAGGTTGAAGCATCCATCTATATGTAGAGGAGTTACATTATCATCACATAAGCTTCTGTTTCCCCTGTTGAGAGAAATTGATATTCTGTAGAGATATAGTCTTGTAGAGGGCAACCTGTTGACGTATAACTGGATGATTGTTATGTATTTTCTGTAAATTACAGGGCATACATTTGGACCCTAGTATATACTTAATGGATGATGAAAATAAATTATCAAATACCTCCCAACCAAAAGATGGAGAAAAGGGTTCAGGAAAAAATAAAAATGGAAGCTTAGCTGAGAATAAGTCAACTGAGGCATGTGTTAATCAAGACAATGACAATAATCGCATTGCCCGGTCAGAAGAAACTGTATCAGGTGTGGATGTCGTTTCAGGTGCTCTAGAACATGTGAACATAAACAGTGGGCCCCCTGAATGTGAAGGTAAAAGTTGTTGCTTTTTGATCTTGATTTTTAAATTCTGATTCAGTGACTAGTATGGTACTTCTAGAAGATTCTATCATTATTTTTTGGCACTATTATTACTCCTAGCAAGGGTTAGAGTTTAGCAGTAACTTCCAACCTTTAATTATCTTCACAGGTGAAATGGTGAAAGATGCTGAGTCCATCCAGCCTCCTGCAGTCAATAAAGAAAAGTCTGGACCTGAACCCATTATTATTCCTATAATCCTAAAGATGGCTGAATTTGATCATAAGGTGTCCAAACTTACTTTCGCTTTTGATGGTTTTCCTTGTAACCACAATGAGAGCCCGGTTGAGATATAGCTCAACAGACAGATAACTCCTGTATTATAACCTGAAGATATGAGAATACCTAGGCATGAATATTTAAATTTTATTGATGGGCAGATACTTTCTGGCAAAGAATAGGTTCTTAAAATGTTTGTGACATTTTTGTTTCACAAGATTGAGTGATTAATCTTATAAAGCTGTTTGAACGAATCATTGTTTAATATTTTAGATAAATACATGTCTTATCTTGATGGGTGAATAAGTCCTTAAGTGTTGCTACAATATTTGAAACAATATATTTCTTTTGACAGTTTGCCTGAATTTGTTCATTGGTTATGTACAGGCTTTGCTGGAGGAGTGGTTATCTACTCGTAGCATTGAAAAATACGCAGTACAGGTTATACTCATATTACAGCCCTGTTCAATATGATTGAGAATAATGTGCTGCTACATTTTGGTTGTATTTGTATCTCGTAGAGGTGTTCTCTAATTGTAGTCCCTAAATCAGATTTTCCAACTGTTACATAAGTATAAATTTTGCAGTGCATGCTGATCTATAGTGTGTGTTGTATTGTTATAATTGGGAACTGGACCATGCAATTATTGTTCTCAAGTCTTTCCTAAAACTTTGGATATCGTCAAAGTACAATTTTTTATGTTTTACCCATTCAAGTGTTCAATCTGGTGTAAGGGTATATTGGGACCTGAAATATTTACACACTGCCTAAACTTTTAGTTGCTGTGGTCTGAGTTTGTATCAAGTCTTTATTTTTTATTATCTGGTGTTCTTTGAGCTTGTAATACCAGACTCATAAATTGTAAAGAGGCTTTTGCTATGCATATTAGCTATATGGTTCCTTTATATATGGTTTCTGCAATCACAGTCTACTTGTTTTTCCAGGACAAGGATAAGTTAATTGCCAACTTGAAAACAATACAGGACTACCTCTGTTCATTTAAGTCCCAGGTACTGTGATTGGGAACCTTTGTCAGAGGACACAAATGCTAAACTGAATGTTATTCTGCTGCAGTCGATTCCATATCTTATAATAGTCTGGTGTAATTTCAGGTGATAATATGTTATTTTTCCTCGTCGATTGACCATCCTTTTGTTCTGCCTGTAGATGAAAGGACTTTGAATGTGTGTGTCTATGCATGTGAAGTCAATGCAACTTCATGACTATTTTGTCTACCCTCTCTTATTCGATCTTTGTCCCTACAAAGGATCATACCTTTTTTTGAATTATTTTATTTTTGGTTTTCCAGTAGCAGTTAGGTGAAGTTTTAAGGTTTTTGAATGAGCTCCCAAGTTTACTTTCAAGCAACTACTGTTATTGGACGGATTGCAAGTTTGCAACATGCAGCAAACATGTACTGCGTTTAAGCTGCTCATGGACTTTTTGAAAATTTGTGAGCAGGGTTATTCAGTTGTCAATATATCAGCTACGGCTTTTCCTCAGACTTTGGATTGGCTGCATAGTTACCTTCTTCAGGTAACAGATATTCTTCTGTGATTTTAGAGTACCATCCTGGATGTTTCTTATGTCGTTAAATTTACTTTGTTCCCACTCTTAACTTCTTATGGAGAGGATCAAAGGGTGATTCTGAATTCGTAAGACTAAAAATAGGGACACATTGCTTCTGACTTGTTAAGCTATTCTATCCTACTTTGTAGAATATGTATACAGGTGACAAATTGTATAGGGGGCCTTAGCAGAACACGTGGAAAATCTGATGTTAAAGTACCTTTTATTTTGCAGTATCTGAAAGCGTGTGTTTTAATCATTTTAAACTTCAATTGACCTTTAAACTTTAGGAACTAAGACTATTGTGAATAGTATGAATATGTGGTTCATCTATCAATAATTTTTCTTTTGTGTATTCTGTGAAACTATCTGAGTTACAATGTCTCGGTTGAGAGGACAGAATATGATATTTTATCTTATCTTTTCAAAACTTCTAGTTCAATTTGTTGAAACATACTATTATTTTTAGTTTTTTGTTCTTAGGATGGATGAGCAGAAATTCACAAATATTTTAAGCATGTTGCATTGGCTCAGCCATATATGCTTATTTTGAACAATTTTGCTCTGTAACTAGTGCATCGAGCAAGGTACAACTTCAGTTGCTGCTAAGAGGGATGGCCAGACAGTGGGAAATTAGTTCAAGAAAAATATCACAGCTTGGCAAATTGAAGGTATGTCTCACACTTGTTACTTCATTAGAGATTGTCCTTTCCTTGTATGCATCATGCATGCATCTACTGATATAACCAACATGATTAATCACACAGTTATTTAACATGCAAACCAAGAGTTGAGATTGGTGGTCCCGTCTCTCTCAGTGTATAATGCTGAGAGTGAGAAAACATCTTTAATCAAAAGACATTGAAGCTAAATTAGAAAGGATTATTTGCTTGTAAATACACCAAGTTTGATAGTAGTTTGAGTTTTAACACGAACTTAAAACATAGCCTGATAATACACCAACTAACTACCGGTTTGATTTTTGACATGAAAATGACCCAAATTGAAGCTGACGTGGACGCCGAATCGCCTACTTGGACAAATTGTATGACCAACAAAACAACAATGTTTCTTTTTAAAATAAACAGCGTCGTTTTTGACCCTTTAAACCTTTACAAAATGAAAAAAAAATAAAAATTATCTTTTGTTTTTTTTCTGATTCTGGCCTATTTAATTAATTTTTCATTCTTTAAGGGTAGCACCTAAGTACGTTCATGCCACGTCAATTGAAATTGTCTACGTCAACTTCGATTTTGACCAAAAGTGTTCGCCATATCATAAATCAAACTGGTCATAAGTTGGTGTATTGTGAGGCTAAGTTTTAAGTTCGTATGAAAAATCAAACTGCCATTAAAGTTGGTGTATTTTACATGCAAATAATCCAATTAGAAACTATCTACAATGAGAAAACAAGGCACTTCTTTTGCAAGTGGATGTTGAGCAATTGATTGGCTCAGAGTTTCTCTCAAGTACTTCTTTCCTGAAAATGCAAAACTAATCTGCTCCAACCGTGAGTAAATTATGGTGACAATCAGTAGCCTAAATAGTCATTCTGCTCTTAAGATTGTTGCTTAAAAAATTTCTAGCAAACACTACATGTCAGCATCATTCGACCTGGAACCAGGTGTCAAGAATTTGACTTGAGATTATTTTCAGCTTGATTTTATATTAATGTACTTGAATTGTCCAAACAAACAGAATCTGCAATGCATCCCTAGCTAGGGGTGAAGAAGAAAGGCGGATGTGGTTGCTCTTGATGTGAAGTGTCAAATACGATCTCCATGGGAGAAGTTCAAACCAAGGATGGATAATCTTGGATGTAAAATTACGAGACTTTCAAAAGAACGATGCAGCTTTCAGGTGATGGGAGATCGAGGTGTGGATTGTTATAATTGCAGAGTTGCCTCGTTTAACCGCCACAGAAAGAGTTGATAGATCCTGGACCTGTATTGTTGTCAGAATGTCTCTTTTTGAGATATGCTCACTGTAATTCAGATGGCCATGGCCGTAGTTGTACTAACTATTACGAGCAGTGTTTTAATTTGAACTGATGACCAGTACGTAAATAGTTTTTGAGTGAGTGAATATTCTCAAGTAAAGGCCAAATTGTTCGCTATTCCACCTGACTTCAAACATGTTAGGGTACAGAATATGAATATTTGTAATTGGTGGAGTTGGATTCCTCTATAACTTATTAGCATGTAACTTTTAGGTGGTGCTTGGTATGATGGAATGGAATGAGGTGGAATGAAATGGAGGTAGAAATGATGTACAAATTTCTACATGATTTTTACCCCCATTCCATTCCACCGCATTCCATTCCATCATACCAAGCAAGCCCTAAAAGGGTTTAGGGTTTTTCCATTCCATTCCACCGCATTTCATTCCATCATACCAAGCACCACCTTAGAGTACAAATTAATACCAACTTTTGGTGTCTTTTGTGATTTAAACTTAACCGTAGAAATGTTGCAAATAAACGTATAACTTTTACTACAATTTTTGCAAATTTGGCCTACCATGTTTTATTTCGGTCTCCTACCATTTTTTAGTTATTCCCTTAAACGGTCATTCAATTTGTTCAGATTTTCGATAGTTTGTTGTTAGCCAAGTCCCTTCTGTTTACCGTTGTGTATGCCTCGTGCTTCGTGCTCGGAGATTCCAGCTCTGGGACGACTTGAGGGATATCAGCCTCTCTTCTTTCGAGCTGCCCTGGATCGTGGGAGGTGATTTCAACACCCTCCTTCACTACCACGACCGGGAAGGAAACTCCACTGATCACCATAATGAGATGATGGATTCCGCCGACACCATTGCGGACTACCATTTCCTCGACCGGATCTTCCTTAGCGAGTCATGGTTGTCTTCCTTTGCTGTCACTAGGATCACCCACCTTTCTAGAACCAGGGATTCTGATCACGGCCCCATCCTCAACCTGTGCTCTTTCACCTCTAAAATTCTCAAATCCTCCTTCCGTTTTCAGGACATGTGGGTCAAGCATCACACCTTCCTCGAGGGTGCGTCTGGGCTTATCCCACGGGTTTCTCCAGCATGCTGAACCTTCAGTTTAAGCTTGCTAGGGTGAAGAGACACCTCAAAAACTGAAACTGGAATGTCTTTGGACACATCTCTGAGCGTGTTAAAGCTGGTGAATAGGCTCTTTCTGCTCTTCAAGAGGCTTTCGACAGCGATCCGTGCCCCGAAAACAGAGAGGCATTCATGAAAGCTTCGGCTGAATACACTCTTTGCGCCAACATGGAAGAAAACTTCTGGAAACAGAACGCTGCTCTTCGATGGGTCACAGAGGGCGAACGAAACACTAAGTTTTTTCAGGGATGGGTGAAGCAGAAGAGATGCAAATCGAGGATTCACTCGATTTCTGAGGGTGATGAGCTCCTCTCTTCTGAGGCCCAAATTTGTGATTCTGCCGTTTCCTTTTTTTGCAACCTTCTTAACTCGGACCGTCAGAATCTTGTGGAACCCGATCTCAGCCACATCCACACCATTTATGATCCCGATACGAATGAAGCGCTTTGTCAGAGGCCCTCACCTTTGGAGATCAAAGATGCCGTGTTCGGGATCTCCAAAGACAGTGTGCCCGGCCTTGATGGACTCACTTCCCTTTTCTTCCAGGCTTGTTGGGATACTGTCAGATAGGATGTAGAGAGCGCGGTGTGGGATTTCTTCGACGGCAGCCCGATGCCCAGAAGTTTCACCGCCACCACCATCGTCCTCCTTCCCAAATGTGAGGCCCCTACCTCTTGGACTGATTACCGCCCTATCAGCCTCTGCAACGTCACCAACAAAATCATCTCCAGGATCCTCACTTCCCATCTTGCTCCCATCTTGCCACATCTCATTGCCCCCAATCAGAGCGGCTTCGTCAAGGGTGGTCACCTCATCAGCGACAACGTCTTGCTTGCTCAAGAGATGATAAGGGATATGTCCCATTCTCATCCTAGTCGCAATGTTGCCATCAAGCTTGACATGAAGAATGCCTATGACAGAGTGCAATGGCCTTTTCTCTGTCTCGTTCTTCGGCGCATGAGATTCTCTGAGCGCTGGATCAACATGATCAGATGGTGCACCGAGCACTGCTGGTTCTTGGTGTTGATCAGTGGCTCACCCACCGGTTTCTTCCCCTCCTCTCGTGGTCTGTGCCAAGGGGACCCTCTTTCTCCGTCCCTCTTCGTGCTTGTTGTTGATTACCTGTCTAGGGCCCTTAACTATCTCATGACCCCTCAGAGATAGCTGTGCTTCAGCACCAGCCAGTGTTCTAAAAGAAGGCCGACTTGGCCGCCTAGAAGGCGTCTAGGCGCTAGAAGGTGCAGGGCCGTCCCGATTAATGGCAAGACAGTTTTGTCTAGGCGGCAGCGAATTAATCGGCATCTAAGCACGTGCCTAGGTGGTCCTAGGCATGTCTAGGCAGTCCTAGGAAGGTTAAGACGGGCTAGTTAGGGCTTGAAGGGCTGTACGATTAAGTTATAGTTGAAAAATTATGGACTTTATACTTTAACTTATGGATATCATGTTTAAATATATGAAAAATTTGACGTAGACTTTGATTTTATACTAATCCGTCCAGGCCGTCTAGGCACCGCCTAGACTCCCGCCTAGGCCGTCTAGACGCTAATCGTCCTCCCACCGCCCTACTAGCGTCTAGCGACTTTTAGAACACTGGCACCAGCAGGACACGCCTCCCTCTCACTCATCTGGCTTATGCCGATGATGTTCTCATCTTCATCCAATCTCACCCCGACACCCTCGCGTGCATCATGTCCCTTCTCCGACATTACGAGGCTGTCTCGGGTCAAACCGTTAACCTCCGAAAGAGTAACTTCTTCATTGCCCCCAAGCATGAGGAAGAGAGGGGGGAACTGATTCATCTCTCCACGTGCTTTCAGTAGGGCTTCCTTCCATTCTTCTATCCGGGGATCCCCATTTACAGGGGCCACATGAAGACTGACCTCTTCATTGACTTCAGATAGAGAATGAGTGCGCGTGTCCATAGCTGGTCCCACCAACATCTCAATTTTGGTGGGAGACTAGCTCTTGTCAAGAGCATGCTCAGCACGATCCAGTGAGCCTTCCTGGAGGTCTCAGTCATTGAACCGGCTAAGAAAGCCCTCCGCAGGGCATGGCCCGTTTTCTTTGGAACTCGACTGAGACCTCCAGGAAGGCTCACTGGATCGCTTGAAAAAAGATCTGCCAGCCGGTTGAAGAAGGTGGGCTGGGGATTTGTCATCTTCACGATTTGGTCTCGGCCTTTAGCTTCAAGCTGTGGTGGAGGTTTCGTGCTCAGGATTCTTTCTAGGCCCAGTTCCTTTTATCCAAGTACGGTCACCCTGATTTCCCTGGCCACGGGCCTCTTAATTCCTATCATAGTGCTACTTGGCGGCGCCTCTGCAGAGAGGGCGTTGTTGCCCAACAGCATATTCGTTGGATCCTAGGCTCTGGGCGGGTCAGTTTTTGGCATGATGTTTGGTATGGGGATGTCCCTCCGTCTGATTTGTATCCTGATATGCATCTTGCTAACGTGCCTGTTTCTCATTTTCATCATCATCATTCTTGGCATGTTCATGCATTGCATACATATACACATGATTTTCATATTACCGAGGAGCTTGTTGATTCCTTGAGCCGGACGCTGATCTTGTGGGGAGAGCGGGACGTCATGCGGTGGAATTTGACCCCCCATGGTGAGTTTTCATTATCTTCTGCTTGGGAGGAGGTTCGGCAGAGATCCCCTAGCCAACTCCTTATCCGTTGCCTTACGCCAAATATTTCTTTATTTTTGTGGCGCCTCTTATGCCATCGTATCCCGGTGGACACCTTTGTGTAGTTATGGGGTACTTGTATTGCTTCCAAGTGTCCTTGTTGTCCTCAGTCCTCTCACATCGAGTCTTTCTCCCACCTATTTCTCTTGGGGGATATTGTGAAGGAAGTTTGGATGAACTTTGCACATTGGTTTCACATCACACCACCACTCACCACTGATATCGCACACGCACTCTCCTTTTGGAGAAATCGCACACCACACACTTCACACATTGCACAACCGCACATCACATTTCTGGTTCCTTGCCTTATTATGGTTTATTTGGACGGAAAGGAACAGCCACAAGCACTGTGGATCTAATATCCCGTATTTTAGTTAGCTTAATTAATCAATATTAGAGATTATTATAACAGCCTTAGAATATTCTGGTATACGAGTTTATTGATTATTTTCACATAATTGAGGATATACAGATATAATTACCTTGTTGTCAGGATTGAAGGATTAATTATTGATAGGTTATTGAGAATATTATTTTATTTTGTTTATATTTTCTATATTCACAGTTTTTCTGGCTTAATCATCTTCATTTTAAGTCGGGCCGTGACAGATTGGTATCAGAGCAATTGTTTGCTTTGAACTTGAACTTTTTCCGAGTCTAGTCTGAATTGTATTCTTGGACTAGTTAAGTTTAAACAACAAAAGCTCAGCATTCCCTCTCATCCAGCATGCCAGGTACACATTTTAGCACTTTAATTGAAGTTTAAGGTTGAGTTGTAAAATATTAAATACTTGAAGTGTTGAGATTAATAGGAGGTTATAGAATGAGTATATACATTAGAGATTCACTGTCCTCGTTTGATGACGATGTGTTGATGGATTAGATTTTGACACCAATAGTCGCAGGTTAGATGGTTTTATGTTACTAGGGAATAACATAAATGATGGTGCCACCTAGGATACGCGAATCTAAGCATGTAGTGGACTGTGGAATTAAGAAGTGTGTATATTACTTCTATACGATGATGATGTCCATCTATTTATTTATCAATTTACATATTTATTATACTATATATATATATATATATATATATATATTATTTCTAAAATAGGCATGGATAGGCCTACACCCCAAGAAATAGTCCAAGAGTTTCGCCTATATCGCAAGAGTTATCAGAACATGTTAGGAGAATTTCTAGCCCATTATCACAAGTTATATCTAGATGCCAACGTTCATGGAATTATGGGGAGCTAAGGGTATCCTCCACCTCATTCCGCTATTACCGTTGGAATGGCGAAGGTGGGCAGCGTCACTTGTCCCTGAGTTTGTTGATCGTGCTTTAATCGGTGGGAATCTTTATGGCAACTGCAGAGGTTTCATAGCTACCATTAGCAATCAGTATATCAGTTATGGTACACCCCTGCCTGGACAACATGAGATTCCACATGGTTATGAAGCTCTTGGAATATTGGTAAAGTATGAGCCTCCAATGAATGATATGAACTTCGTACCTTTTGTGTTCGAGCCGGTTAAGCCAGTCCCTATGGTTCCTGTTCCAGAGCCAGAGCCTATCATTGAACCATTTTTTGAGACATTTTCAGCACTCTTTTCACCACAGGGAGTAGATACAGATTCCTATATATCTCCATTTGCTACTCCTATCGAGAATTCTACCCCTCAGTATCTCCAGTTTGAGACATTGGCAGATATAATCCCTGATATTCCAGCACCACCACTGCCTCCAGAACTACCACCAGTGGAACATGTTCCTTACAGTCCATTTGTTCAGAAGGGACCTACACTTCCAGATCCATCACATCCTGATTTTCGCAGGCACATACCAGTGCCCAAGGAGGAGTTTATAACAAGTAGTTCTCGACCTGCCAAAGAGGATAGTGATGATGATAAGGATGACAAGGATCCAACTAAGGAAGTTACAACAGGTAGAGGGAAGATACGACGTATTTCCCTTAGTTCTCTAAGCTTCCCAGATAGTGTTAGTCGACCGGAGCACCTTGATCGTTCACCATCAGATAAAGGTGAGCATTCAGTAGGTTATGCTACAGCTGATGATGAAGTGGTGGCTGAAGGTGAGGGTACTAATGATGATGGGACATATGAGGGAATGGACGATGATGAGGAAGAGCCCTATGAGAATGAGGAGCAAGAGCTGAATGAAGATGATGATGAGAAAGACCCGAGTGAAGCCGACTCTGAGTGATGATAATATTGTACCAGACAGTTATATATACATGTAGATATATGGATGTGGATATAGTTATAGATGCATATAGTATTTATAAATGTGATGATGGGCAGGTGTACATAATGTTTTTGATGACTTGCAGCAGGTAGTGGCTGCAACTCTATAGCCTAGTATATAGGTTGATGCTAGTGTATATAGCTTTTGACTAGAATATGAGTTTTTGCTGTATATACCCAATATTGTACATGAGAAGTCTTCTAAGAGACAATTTTTCATATATATAAAAAGATGGCCAAATCGGTCCTTTATATTATGATGAGTTTTCATGTATTTACTTTTAAGTTAAGATGAACAGATGATGAATATAAGATGATGAAGATTATGAGAATATAAATGATGCCTTGAGATATGATGTGAATTTTTACTTAAGTAGTACAGTGATGATGTAGATGAACACGATTCTATATGAATATATGTATGAGTATGAAATATGCTACATATATTCATATATATTGAATTATTTATTTATTTTCCTCTCCTAGATGAAAAAATGGAAATGGAAATGGAAATGGGAATGGGGAGAATGACGGAGGACATAATCCGCCACCTCTACCTGAGAGAAAAATCGAAGAACTTTTTCTTAAACAATCCTTCTGAAGCTGAGGAGTGGATTCGTGCACTAGAGCGAATCTTAAAATTCCTTTGATGTAATGATAAAGAACGTCTGTTGTGCATGTCCTTCCAAAGTAAGGGTTCAGTTGACTATTGATGGGAAACACGACAGAAAATATACACTGAGGAACAACTCCAAAATCTTACTTGGGAGCAATTTAAAGAGTCTTTGAACGATAAGTATATTCCTAGAAGCTACCGCAAGCAGAAGGAAGCCGAGTTTTCTAACCCGAAGCAAGGCAAGAAAACTGTGTCAGAATATGATCGTGTGTTCTGTGATCTAGCTCATTTAGCTTCAAATAAAGTTGATACGGATGAGAAGATGTTTGAGCTTTTCTGTGCTGGTTTGAGGCAAGATATTCGAGTAGTTTTGGCTAGTCAGAAAGACCTATCTTATGCTGAAGCTCTTAATCGTGCCTTAGATATGGAGATGGCTATGCAGCCAGAGAAAACGATACAAGCTCCCACCTCTCTTCCACCTCAGTCCCAAAATACTAACACTGCAAATCAATCATTTTCTGATTATGGTCAAAATTACAGGGGAAAGAGAAAGTGGGATGGCAAGAATCAAGGCAACAAGAAACCTTGGCAAGGACAGGGCCATCAATAATTTAATCAGAGGAATTATAAACCACAGACTATGATGCAACCTGGAGCATCTACAGGCCCGCAAGGAATTCCGCCATGTTCCAATTACCACAAAATGCATAAGGGAAATTGTAAAGCTGGAAGCAATAACTGTTTTACATGTGGACAGACTGGTCATTTCTCCTATCAATGCCCGAACAAACAGCGAGGAGGTAATGGAGGAAGATCAGGTCAAGCGCAAACTCCAAACCTGAGAGCGATGGAAGGATTTCATCCAACGCAGCAACAATGCCCTCGCCAACCGCAACATTTTCAGGGGCAACAATCTCAGTAGATGGGACCTTCTCAGCAAAACCAACCACAACAACAGTACCAACGAGTCTTTTCTCTAGACCAAAAACCTCGTGACAAATGACAAGGAAATCTAGCAAGTATGGGTCAAATAAACGGGATTCCTAATATCATTTTATTTGGTACGGGAGCATCACATTCCTTTATATCGTGTAGTTGCGTAGATACTCTTGAACTTGATGTAGAGAAATCTAGTCGTGACTTAAGAGTGACTACTCCCGCAGGCAAATTCACTACTGTTACACGTATTTGCCCCAACCTGAAATTTGAGTTAGGATTTCTTAAAATGACAACTATGACTCTGAACATAATTCACATGTGGGATGTGGATATCATATTAGGGATGGATTGGTTAACTGAGAATTTTGCAATAATTCGATGTGAGCAAAGGGAAATTTCTTTTTACCCACCCGAAAAAGAACCTACTGGAATTCATGGAATCCAAAGAAGCAACATGAAGATGCCAATAATTTTAGCCATCCAAGCGTAGAAAATGTTAAAGAAAAGGGATGTGCAAGCTTATATGGTCTATTTGAATAAAGACGTTGATGTGGAGAAGAATATCAATGAAGTACCTGTAGTCTGTGAATACAAGGATATCTTTCCAGAAGCTCTACCAGGGTTATAGAAAATTGGAGTTCACCATTGATCTCGAGCCCGGTTCAGCTCCAGTATCAAAGGCACCGTATAGGATGGCTCCGAAAGAATTGCAAGAACTTAAGATTCAACTGCAAGAGCAACTTGGTTTAGGTTTCATCCGACCTAGTGTTTCTCCGTGGGGAGCCCCAATTTTATTTGTTAAGAAAAAGGATGGTACCTTGAGGATGTGTATAGATTATCGTGAACTTAATAAGTTGACCCTGAAGAATAAATATCCTTTGCCCAGGATAGATGATTTATTTGATCAACTTAGGGGAGCGGGTATCTTCTCAAAAATAGATTTGAGATCGGGTTATCACCAATTAAAGATTCGGCAAGAAGATATATCAAAAACTGCTTTCCGGACAAGTTATGGTCATTATGAGTTTATAGTGATGCCTTTCGGATTAACGAATGCTCCAGCGGTATTCATGGACCTCATGAACCAAGTTTTTCATGAATACTTGGATAAGTTCGTGTTAGTGTTCATAGATGACATTCTAATTTATTCGAAGAGTGAACAAGAACACGAAGAACATCTTAGAATTGTCATGGATAAATGGAGAAAAGAGAAACTCTATGCTAAATTCAGTAAATGTATTTTGGCAAAAAAAAGTGAATTTCCTTGGACATGTCGTCTCTTCAGAAAGGATCAAAGTTGATTTGTCAAAAGTGCAAGCAATGCAAGAATGGAAACAACCTACTTCACAGCATGAAATCTGGAGTTTCTTAGGTCTAGCAGGTTACTATTGATGTTTTATCGAAGGATTTTCTAAGATAGCTAAGCCGATGACCCAATTACTCCAAAAGAATGCAAAATTCTAATGGAGCAAGGAATGTGAGGAAAGCTTTCAAGAGCTTTAGGAAAAATTGACTACAACACCGGTATTAGCTGTGTCCCAGAAGTTGACAAGGTCTATACAATCTTTACGGATGCATCAAAAAATGGTCTTGGTTGTGTATTAATGCAAGAAGGAAAAGTTATCGCATATGCTTCGCGACAACTTCGACCTCACGAATTAAACTATCCAACACATGACCTAGAACTCGCAGCAGTAGTTCATGCTTTAAAGATTTGGAGACATCATCTTTATGGAGCTAAGTCTGAAATTTTTACAGATCATAAAAGCCTAAAATATTTCTTCGAGCAGAAGGAATTAAATATGAAACAAAGAAGGTGGCTCGAGTTAGTTAAGGATTATGATTGTAAAATTTTCTATCACCTGGGAAAGCTAATGTAGTTGCAGATGCATTAAGCAGAAAGGGCAAGACAGAGTTAGGGATTCTCTTTATTGAAAAAGAGATACCAATGAAGGAAGTAGAAGAGATCAAGATAGAAACAAACTTGCTGCCATACATTGGTGAGAAAATGATAGCATCATTGGTAATAACTCCTGATTTGAGAACCAAAATCATAAGTGCACAAAGAGAAGATGAAAAGATGGAAAAGTTACGATTAAGAGTTCGAACTGAGAGTGTTGATGATTTTAAGGAAGCTGGAGATAATGCACTATTGTTCAAAGAATGACTCTGCATACCTAACAGTGAGAAATTAAAAAGGAAATCTTGAGTGAAGTTCACGATACTCCTTATACAGCACATCCCGGGAGCATAAAAATATATCAAGATTTGAAACGAAAATTTTGGTGGAAAGGAATGAAGCGTGATATAGCTTTATTCGTAGAATGATGTTTGGCATGTCAGCAGGTGAAAGCACTACATCAACAGCCTTATGGAAAGCTGCAACCATTGGAGATTCCACAATGAAAGTGGGATAAGATTACCATGGATTTTGTGACCGGATTGCCAAAATCCAATAGAGGAAATACATCCATTTGGGTAATTGTTGATATACTCACAAAGTGTGCTCATTTTATACCAATTTCGATCACTTATGGATCCGATACACTACCTCAATTGTATGTTCGCGAGATCGTACGACTACATGGAGTGTCTGAAACAATCATATCTGATCGAGATCGAAAGTTTACCTCTCGGTTTTGGATAAGTCTTCAAAATGAATTGGGAACTAAATTGAGTTTTAGCACAATATTTCACCCACAGACGGATGGACAATTTGAAAGAACCATCCAAATTTTGGAAGATATGATCAGAACCGTTGTATTAGATCGAGGAGACCAATGGGAGAAGATTCTACCACTTATGGAGTTTGCATATAATAATAGCTATCAAGCGACGATCAACATGGCACCCTATGAAGCTCTTTATGGTAGAAAATGCCGATCACCTCTCTATTGGGATGAAGTTGGTGAAAGAAAGGTGTTAGGACCTGATGTTGTTGAAGAAATGATTGAAATCGTTTGACAAATCAAGCAAAGAATCAAAGAAGCTCAAGAACGTCATAAATCCTATGCCGATGTAAGAAGGACAAAGCTAGCCTTTGAAATAGGAGATAAAGTTTTCCTTAAAGTTTCACCTTCGAAAGGAATTCATCGATTCGAAATTAAAGGCAAGCTTAAACCTAGATTTATAGGACCTTATGAAATCCTCGAAAGGATAGGTTCTGTTACATATCGATTAGCTTAGCCACTGAGCTTTGATAACACACATAATGTTTTCCACGTGTCTCAATTGAGAAGATATATATATGACCCCAAACATGTCATCCACCAAGAAGAAGTGACTCTAGAGCCTGATATGAGTTATGAAGAGAAGCCAGAGGCAATATTAGATTGAAAAATTCAACAGGTGAGGAATAAATTGATCGCCCTAGTTAGAGTCCAGTGGAGGCATCATGGTCAAGAAGATTCGACGTGGGAACTCGAAGAGAAGATAAGAGAAAAATACCCAGAGCTCTTTAAGGTAACTAAATTTCGGGACAATTTTTTTTAAGGAGGGAAGAATGTAATATCCCGTATTTTAGTTAGCTTAATTAATCGATATTAGAGATTATTATAATAGCCTTAGAATATTCTGGTATACGAGTTTATTGATTATTTTCACATAATTGAGGATATACAGATATAATTACCTTGTTGTCAGGATTAAAGGATTAATTATTGACAGGTTATTGAGAATATTATTTTTGTTTATATTTTCTATAGTCACAGTTTTTCTGGCTTAATCATCTTCATTTTAAGTCGGGCCGTGACAGTGGAATTCCTTTTCTCGCTTCTCACATTGTTGCGCAGATGATCCAATCTACGGCTCTTGGTTATAGCCAAGAAGCTTGCCCCCTCACAGTGGAGCGACTGCTCTCCGTAGGTCGACTTTATGCCATCTTCTGCCCCTGTGAGACAGCCATTCCGGTCGATGCCAGTTCTATGGCGCCCGCCACCAGCCCTCTAGGTGAAGCTGAGCATGGATGGTTCATTCGACAGAGGGCCGATGAGAGCTACCGGTGGAGGTTTGGTTCATGACCACCGGGCTACGCTCTTGTCTGCCTTCAGCCTACCTCTTCAGGCAGCCTCGAGCTTCGATGCTGAGCTTCAGGCTGTCTACCATGGTCTTCTCATTGCCTCCTTGCTTTCCTCGTATGTGTGGATCGAGCTTGACGCCGCTGCCGTCGTGGTCCTGCTCACCTCTGATCGCCATGGATCCGGGCTCACTCGTATCACCATCACCCGGATCTGTCTCCTGATCAGGGATTTACAAGTTAAGATCTCTCACATTCATCGGGAGGGCAATCATCTGGCCGACTACATGGCGCGCCTCGGTCATCGGCTTCAGACGATGATCACCTTTGATACCAGTTCAGTCCCGAGGCCTTTTTTGTCTTTGGTTAGGATGGACCAGCTTGGTTATCCTAATTTCAGATTGCACAGTTAGATTTTAGTGCATATTTTTTGTCGAGCCTCATTCTTTATCTGATTAGCTCGTTTGTATATATGCCCCCTTGAGCGGGCTTCTATTTTGTAGGTGATTGAGTTGTACTTTGGAGGGTGAACACTTTTGGTTCATACTCGCCACAAACTATGTCCCTCCATAAGGAGTTGATTATGTATATATATATATATATATATATATATATATATATATATATGTGTGTGTGTGTGTGTATGTGTGTGATGTTTCTTTAAATTTTTTTTGAAAATTATGCAAACTGCTTTCAAGTATGTGACTTAATATTAAATTGAAAGCACATTATTGACCACTAATTTCAAGATAAGAGAAAATAATTTCCAGATCATCGAATATAATCTAGAGTTTACACTTTCTGCATATATTTGAATATTGATAGTAGTCTATCTGACCAACTATCAAGTAGTTACAAGGATTGATATCAGTATCAAGGCCATGATTGATACTCATACTGCTTATCCGGCTTAAATGTTAGATTTGACCAACTATTAAGTAGTCACAAGGATTGATATCAGTATCAAGTCCATTATTGGTACTGCTTATTTGTCTTAAATGTTAGATTGACAGATATCAGTACTGATCGTGGACTTAATAATAATATTAATCCTTCTGACTACTTGGTAGAACTACTATTAATATTCAGGTAAATGCTGAATGCAGACCCTAAATTATACCTGTTGATCTAAAAATAAATTTCTTTAACTTAAAAATATTGGTCAATAATGTGCTATCAGTTTAATGTTAAGTCAATGACTTGAGTCGCCGACTTGAAAACAGTTTGTACAAGTTTCAGTTGAACAAAGTCAATGACAATTTAAGTGCATAACTGAAAAATGCAAATAGATACAAAATTATAGTGGTTCGATCAACTTACCTATGTCCATTTTATCTCACAAAGAGATGAATATATTTCACTTGGGTATTCCTTATTTTACACTTTCAAGGAAAAGTGATCCGATCACTCACAACTTGAGAACTCAAATATTATGTTTACAACTAAAAAACATAGATTTTAACTCATCGACTCCGATTCTTGAGAGATACGACAATCTCACAACAATCTATCCCCCCTCAAATATAAACTAACACTCAGCTAGACTTAGTTTTTGTTTGGATAAAATTTTAACTAAGTAAACTTTCTTTACAATAAGGGATAGGAAATATACGAACTAGGAATGGATGTATGTGAGCCTAATCTAGAAAGTTGGAGTGTGATTCTCTGGGAATGAGGAACACTTAAAAAGAATATCTAAGATGTGCAGTGTTCTTGCGAAGAAGGTCTTGAGGGATTTTTGAGGTTTGAGAATAGAGAGAATGATTTGCTGGATAATTATTTACATTTATTTTTGGCACTCGTATTCATAACTTTCTTATGTGATGAACTCCATCTATTTATGAATATTATCCGTTGAAGAAATAGAATTATGAATCTTCAGTTAAATTAATAATGGTTGAAGCCAAACACGAGTCCCTCCCACTGAGCAACTTTTCGCGGATACCATTTTTGGTATTGATTAAGTCCGTATTTTCTATTGGAAGTCCGTTCCGAGGCTTGTACTTATCACTTTGATTTAATAGGTTATACTTTGAGCTATGTTAGAGTGTGCATGGCATAAAGAGTTCTCATTGGTTGAACACAAACGACGAGCTCAAGCTCAACGGTCATAGTTCAAAATAGATTGAATGTTAGTACGATGAACTTTGACTAACTAGTCATAAGGTTGTTCATTTATCGTTAAGACTGTGTATCAGATAAGTGCTCCTCTGGATCAGAGATGGAGCCACATACCGGGCTCGACTAGGCGCTTGCCCGGGTAAAAAAAATTCGAATAATATATAGTGTTAATTTTTCTTTTTCTAATTTTTTGCCCCCCCAATTATTGTATTTTAATACCTTTATAATTGAGTTTTTTCTCATTCCATGTGTTTTTTTTAAAAAATTCTTTACCCCTCAGAAATCTCGCCCGACCATATATGTATTTCTGGCTCCGTCCCTGCTCTGGATCTTCGTCACAACTTTAAGGAGCCCTTTGAAAGTATTGTGACTCTTGAGAGTTCTCGATCATCAGTGTCAAGTTGGTCAGCTGCACTTCTAGAATTGAACCTTAACAAATTAACTATGTTCAACACCAACATTTCAAAGAGAGTACTTGCCAGTTTAATTAGCATCAAATAAATTTAAAAATAAAAAAAAAGTTCAAAACAAATATGATTTGAGATATTAGAATGATATCAAAATAGTTTTCCTTTGACAAAATATCATAACTTCTCAAACTTTCTTTTTGCAATTAAAAATTTCCTAATTTTTTATTTTTATTTTGACATACACACTTGTTTACCGACTGTGAAAAGAAAAAATTGAAAAAGTTATGCAAAACTTGGAATGTTTTGTGTTTTAATTAATCAAGAATTAAAGTTCGTATTAGAATTATAAATTTATAATTTAAATTGCCAAGAATTAAAAGTGATATTTAATTTATATAATAGTAAAAGCTGGTAAATTATTTTGCAACTAACCCTTAATTATTTAGTTACTTATATTTATCAAACTTATCAATATATTATACATTCCGTTGCAGATTCAGAGCACCACGTTAATTCATATGCCCACATGGCATCACCTACGTCCTCCATTCCTATTTATCTAAAATTTATATATAATTAGTGTTATTTAAGGCTTACAATATATATCCATTATTCAATCAATTTTAAATCATTATCAACTACATTATGTTCATTTATAAAATTATAAATATATATTTTTTAATTCAAATCTTTATAACAAAAGTGAAAGTGTATAGTTTTAATTTAAGATACTTCACAAAAAATTAAACATAAAATGAGAATTGTTTCAAAATTTACCGTTGATCGGGCAGACCCTTCATGTTATTTTCGATTTTAATATGTATAAGTAGAGTACAACTACTCGATAAATACTGGAGTACAACATATTAAAATATTTTTCTAATAACATTTAATCTAACTTTGTAAAACCTTTTTTTTTTTTAACAAATTATCATAATACTACCATTGAGTATGAGGTGGCACGGCGGCGGTCTATTTTTAGTTCGGGAACACTATTTTCACTTTGAGGTGACACATTGGTCAAGATTTTTTTAGTATATATTGATAACTATAATTGTCAAATTTTGTAACAAAAATTAAATTTTAAATTTTTAGATACAAAATCAATTTTGAGGTGGCCCGTTGGCCAATAAAGGCTCAGACTATTTTTAGTTCTGGTTGATCAGACTAAACTATTTATAGGTTAATATATTTTGACCATAACACTAATTCGACTTTGAGGTGGCCCATTCGCCAATTTTTTTAAAAAAAACTTCTTTTAGTATATGTTTGTCAAATTTTTGAAAACAAAAAAATATAGTAGTAGTATATGTTAATACAAAATCGATTTTGAGGTGCCCGTTAGACACAGAATGAGCATCGTTTCAAAACTTTCGGTTATTAGTTAGGATACAATTTTGATATACTTTTATTTATAAAATATATTATAAATCGAATTTCGACGGGATATAAGCTAGTTGGAAAGAAGTACAGACAATTGTTAAAAAAAGTAAAGCTAAGGTAAATATCAACCAAGAGTATTATTTGTAATTAAAAAATAAAAAGCCAATTACTCGTTTTATATGCATCATCAGTAATAAATTTTGATATTTTTGACAAAAACGTCCACCAACTGATTCATAAAATTTAAAATAAACGTACTAAAGTTTATGTATTTGAGAGAAGAAACAAAAAAATCGTGTATGGCTCCGTAGAAATAACTAATAAGTAACCTATAGATATACTTTTCAATAAATCAGGTAAGAAATTATGTTGGATCTTGATTGAATTCACGAACACAAATGCACGCATGGATCTTACTCCTCATGTACTCGTGTTCGTGTATTCTTAAATTTGGAGATGAAACACTCAAAAAAATTCTGGAAATGAAATTTGCCAGAACAAACGAGTTGCAAGCAGTGGCGACTCCAGGATTTATAATTCGGGAGTGCGAAAAATAATTATATAACATTAATAGTACCATCTTATAATAATGTGAACGAAAATTATAAAATTATAAATATACCTTATTTAATTTTCGACAATGTTTCATTACTGAAAAGCGATTGGCAACATTGTCATCAGAAACACGTAGGAAAACACATCTCTCTCAGTGAAATTGACCAAACAATCATTTAAAAATTGATTTTTCATGCTATTTCGTAACTTGTTTTGACATAAGTCATTCCGAAAATTATTATCTCGACACTTGCATTAGCAATCGGAAGAATCAATACCAACTTAATGAGCAAAAATAATAGAGGATAAGTCACATGTCTTTTTGTTAACCTTAATAATGTTTTAAAATTTATTGTAATTAATTAAAATGAATAAATATAAATATACATACATATATGTATACATAATAGTAGTAAAATAATTTATTTTTTTTGGGTACAATTGTACCCCATTGCTCCATACTGGAGTCGCCAGTGGTTGCAAGTTGCAACAACGTACGGCATCGAATTGTAAAGCCATAAGCTAGTCTGCTTGCAAATGAAAATGTCTCGCAATTAATGCAGACATCACATTTACGACTTACGAGATAATTTAGAGGGGGAGCTGACTGAAGAGAAATGGAGTAGTGGGCAGAGAGGGGGAAAGAGAGAAGGGCGGCGAGTTGAGGGGAAATAGGTTAGGTCTTTCATTTCTTAAAGGGACACGCTTGGGTCAGTCAGAGGCACCGTGCGGACGGCTAAAACACTGATACTTTTATTCGTGTAGATTAACATTTTTCTGTATAAAGATTGACACTTTTAAAAATTGGCATTTTATTCATAAAATAATTATATTAAAAATTGACACTTTTATTCGTATAGATTAACACTTTTCTATATAAAAATTGGCATTTTGACCCGACCACACTATATGGCCGACCTCACCCAAATTTTTGTCTTTCTTAAAATATTTATCTTATTATGAAGGGTAATTTGATAATTCAACATTAAGAATGACTATTTTTTATTTTTTTTTAAAAAAAGTGGCTAGATTTTATCTTTCTTTTGAGGAAGTCAGTATTCTAATCCATTTACACTAAAATTTATATATTATGTAATAGAGAATTAGTTAAGAATTGAAGAGATTGAGTTATTTCAAACTGTTTATATAAGTATAATCTTAATATAAGAAAACAGAGTTGTCTAATTCTTTTTTTTCCCGCTCAAATGCACAGTTGATGTGAAATAAAAAAATATATAAAAGTTCTTATGCAATCAATTGCAGACTTGCAGTATTGTCCTTAGAGCATCTCCAACAATGCACTAAAATAGCGCTCAGCGTTATTTTGCAGATGAATTTTGCTCCAACAATGCACTAAAAAGTTGCAGCATTTTAATGTATTGCACAGTAATGCGCTATATATGGCGTAATACTGTAGCTTTTGCAGCATCCCCCTATTCTTGTCGTTTTGTGTGTGTGTGGGTGTTTTTTTTTACTTTGTTATTTTATTTTATTTTATTTAACAATTAAATTTGTATTTCCTTCTCCAATCGGGGAAGCAATGGAGGTGCTACCGCCACCAAACGATATCATAATCGAGGAAACTCAACCTACTATGCATGAAAAATTTCTGGCTCGATTAAAAAAAATCAAAGATAAGACTGCTCATGACGTACTTCAAGATGCTTTAATCGAGCATTTGGGGGAAGAATATTCAAATTCTTAAAATTAGAATATTTTATCATTATGATTTAGAAATAATTTTACTATAATTTTATCTGATTTTTTAATTTTATTAAAAATAAATAATTAAAAAAGGAATATTCTGGAATATTCTTTTTCTGCTGTATTTTGGTGTAAACTGTTGGAGATGAGTTACTGTTTTTGCACTATTTTGGTGTTAGTGCTGCTGGAAAATAGTGTAATCTCTTGGAGATGCTCTTACTCCTTATTGGCTGTTTACCCATTCAAGAGTAATTACATTACTTTCTCAGTTTCTTGCGTAATATGGTTTCATATATATTTTTTATTTGTATATTTAAAATTATTTGTTTGAGATAGACTTATAATATTAATTAAATTGTTTTTAAGTAGTAGCATATGCTATATTATGTTATTTATGTTACTTCGTATTTTCTTTTGAGTTAGAAATCGACTTTGTATTAATAAAATCACATAGATGTATAAATTTGAAAATATGAATTAACATAATTTTTTTATTAAAAATGAGAATATAGTTAAGATACATAAAAATTTTGTATTTATATACCACACCTAATAATGATAAATATCATTACATGTTCGATCTACAAAACTATAGTATACCATGTATAAATTAATATAGTTGGGACCGGAAAAAAATATTAATTTTAGAGAGGTATTACCTCCATCCCATTACATTAGTCACATTTACTTTTTGCACGTATTTCCACCGAAACCTAGTACGAGTTTTAAATATAATTTTGTAGTATCATTTTTTTTACAGGTTACAATAATTTTGTAGTATCGTTTTAAATATAATTTTATAGTATCCCGTAAAAAAAACGATACTACAAAATTATATTTTAAAACCCGTACTAGGTTTCGATGGAAAAACGTGTCAAATAGTGAATGTGACTAATGTAATGGGATGGAGGTAGTATTAATTAATCGATAAATTAATAATTTATTAATTTAAAGAGGTATTTATATTCATTTAATTTAAATTAATTACATCAGAATTTGTGAATTTAAATTCAATTATATAGAGATATTAATGAGTATTAAATGTTACAAGCAAGGAAATTTTTGATATACCAAAATAAAATGAAATAGCCAAAGAATTAGACAAATGAAGTATTTATTTAGTGAGTAAATAGTACTTCTTATAGATATTAGTTGGAAATACACGTGATCTTTAATTAACTACTCTCTTCGTCCTCTATATTGGTGTTAAATCTCGATCAGTACGCGTTGGTGGTTGATAATAAAGTTGTTGGGAGTGGACAAAATATTTGTAAGAATAAAGTTGTTGATTGGGCGTATTTTCTCTATATATTTTATGGAATTTCTAGTGCATTTTGATCTTAATCTTGAATAAATAATCTTTATTTGGGAGTAAATATGAATGTGATGGGTTTTGTAAGGAAATGATCGAATATTGAAGAATTTGCAGACTTTTGGATGAATCTTGTGAAGATAAGAATTTTCAGGATGTGTTGGACTGAACGAGATTCAGGCGGCGTGCCCATACCGCCTGTGAAGTACTGGAGCTGAGCGAAAATAAAAGAATTTCGGATTTTCAAATTCTAGAAGGCCTTTAATTAATTCCACACGTGATTAATTAATATATTAGTATTTTTAAGAGTTCATTTAGTTGATGGACTATTTAGATAATATTAGATATAATTTATTTATTCATTTCCTAGATAGATTAGGTTTAGAGATTTTATTTCCTTATTTTAAGGAAATTTCCTAGTCTTATATATATTAGTCATAGATTAATAAGAGATTTGCGCATTGGAGACTTCATTCACGCAAGGAGCAGCGGCTGGGGCTTCATCCTCACACCATTCTTCTTCATTCTTTTCTTCTTTATTTTATTTTTGCTTTTATTTTGTGTATGAATATTAGCTAGTTTTCTTTATTCCGGCAAAGACAGTGAAGCCTTGACAAGATTATTCTGTGAGATCGAATATGTTTTCATACTTTAATTTATATGCTTGCATCTGTTATTCTATGTGTTTATTTTAATGAATTGTTTCATGCTGCTAGGTAGTGCGCAATATTTAGTGGTTTGGAATTAATTTATAGCCAATTGAATCGGTCATACGTAATTGTGGTTAGATTTAATTAGTGGTAAATTGTCTTGTTTAAAGTCAAGGGAATAATAGTCTTAATTCGATAATCCTACGTCAGAGTTTGTCGGTTTTGAATCAGGTTTCTCTTGTTTATAATGCTGTCGACTCATTAAATCTATAGAGCGTCTCTTACGGTTGTCAGTCGATTAGGGAAATAACTGGTGAAGCGTCTTCCTAGTTATCGAGAATTTATGGAGAAATAAGATCGCGTCAGAAGCGTCTTCGGTGGTCATAACTGATTTGTTTGCATTAAATTAGAGTCATGTTTGCATCGAGGATCAGAATAATTGAGCTAAGGCTGAACTTGTCTGCTGCCGGAATCGTTTTTAATTTGTTTGAACTAAAACTAAAGCTGTCTTTTAATTATTTGTTTATTTATTTTCTTATTTATTTTTGTAGTTAGTTTATTAAAAATTTATATTTTGGCAGTTGGAAATTTAGAAGAAATCTCGCCGATCCCTTGGGAGACGATCTTGCTTACCACTGTCTGAGCAGTGTGGGCATACCAACCGAAAGTCGGAATTATTTTTGGTGTAAAACGACGCACCAGTTGTTGAGAGAAAGGATAAAGTGGTGGACCAATCTACTTTTTTCTTTTGTAAATAAAATATAATTTCAAAGTTTAAAAATAAGAGAGTGTAGAAGAATAATTTCCATATTGGAAAATAACATGTAATTTGAAGATGTCCAAAAAAAAGTCACATGAAGAGGGAATGAATATTTTCAAGAATTTTAAATATTTACCCGGTGTATATAATACATCATTCAAAAAATATATATAATGATGTTATACACATAGCTATTTACAAGCCAAAATTTTGTATTTATTGAGAGAGCATTTATACAGCTAAATTATAGATATCTGATATCTCAATATTTATAAAATGTACTAAATTTAGTATATATATATATATATATATATAAATCACCTTATTTGTAAAAAAAACAAAGAAAAAAAAAACCACCCATAGTTGCCCGTGCGAAGCCGGCGGGCAAGGGCTAGTTAAGTTGATGAAACCACAATTTGGAGATCAAATCCTTCAAAAGGAAAGTAACGGGTCAACCCGATTCTTCTGGTCCAAATGCGGGTGGGTCGATGACAATCCGGGTTTTAGTACACTGAATGCGAGATTTTTCATTTTTCCTTCTCTCTTTTCTTTCAAAAATTCATGCAATTATTTGATTATGACAACGATAGGGGACTGCTTACGAAATAGGAAAAAATGAGAGCAAAAAAACAAAAAAGAAATAGGTGGCACGAGTACGAAGGCCCGCCCTACCGACCGAAAACACAGATTTCTTGTCCTTGCTCATGAATTCCATGACCGACTTGATTCGCATTTGCATGCATGTATAGATAGAGTACAATCAACATTTATTTAGTTTTTAATGGTAGAATTTATTTTATTTTATCTTGTATAGATTTTGTTTCATAATACTTCTTCTGTCCCATATAAATTGCTACATTTGCTTTATTAACTCTTTTGGCACGCGTTTTCACCGAAACCTAGTACGGGTTTTAAAATATAATTTTGAAGTATTTTTTCTTTTACGGGATACTACGACACTCGTACTATCCCGTAAAAGAAAAAATACTTCAAAATTATATTTTAAAACCCGTACTAGGTTTCGGTGGAAACACGTGCCGAAAGAGTCAATAAAGCAAACGTAGCTATTTAGGCGGGACAGAGGGAGTAAGTGATAATTAATTCATGATAATAATTTGGTTGAAATCGGTTTTATAGTCGGGCCCAGTCCTGGGCCTAGGCGAGGGTGTGCGCTAGGCTTTTGGCCAAAAGGGGACCCTAATGTTAGGATATTGTGTTAAATGAGAATTTTGGAATCAAACTGATCTTTCAAAGATGTATGTTTTGATTAATTTTAAAATCTTCATGTGTCACTATGAAAAGATGATGTTCATGAGTAGCATTATAGGTCAGCACAACTCCAGTGTTAGGGAGTTGTATATTTTTTTTTTCTTTCTAACTTTACAGATTGAAGAATCAGTACCATGAAAAAATTGCTCACGTATCACTTAACGAATAGTTTTATGAGTGCTCACAAAGTTAAAAGTTTCACACGCAAGTTTCAAAGCGTTAAACTACCAAGCATTCATGAACCCCCCACAGATCTCATTCAAAGAAAAGCAAGAACACCAACATCACTTATTCAAGTGTTCTTCAGTACATTCCAAGCCTTAGTAGAGTTATCATGTCTATCATCTTTGTTCTACATTGGAAATGATCATTCTTAGTTAGAAATTCATTCTAAACCCATTATTGAGTTTGTTATAATTGTGTTAGAGTGTTTGAGTGATTGTTGGGAGATTGTAAGTCTTTCGATAGTCAAATTGTGTGAGTGTTTGAGTGATTGTTGGGAGATTGTAAGTCTTTCGATAGTCAAATTGTGTGAGTATTTGAGTAATTGTTTTAATATACATTCCAACGGAGCGGTGGTTTAAAAGACAATCGTTTCTCACTACCGGTAGCTTTGCAGCTACGTTAGGTCTACCTAAACTATTAATTAGGTACATAAATTTGTTAATGGATTTATATTTATGTAGTTAAACATGTCTTCTATTGAGCACTTAAAAAAAACTATTTTCTACGTCAAATTTTATATAAGAGTAATCTCTCTATAGTAACAGTCAAAATAGTTTTTTCCAGTCCCAACAATATAAATGTACTTACACAAATATATTCAAGTCTTTAAAGTTACAGTTTAATTATAAATAAGTATGAAAGAAAATGCACCGAATTTTACGACTTGGGATCCTCTATCCCAAAAATGATGTCTCAATGGTGTCTCAAAATTCAATTTTTACTAGTTTTAAGCAAAAATATTAAAAAAATTATTTTATAATGATTTAGTTTAATTTTATGATTATTTTCAAGGGTTCACCCATACTCATTAGGGTTTATAATTATTTTTTAACATTTAATTTCACTTTTATTAGTATATTAGAGTTGAAAAATTTATATTATAATATTTTTATTTTTATAAAAAATAATATAAAAATAATAGAAATTGAATATTGAGATACCATTGAGACACCATTTTGAGATAGATGATTACATCCCGAATATTGCAACTACTATTTGAAACAATTAAAAAGGGAGGAAGGAAAGAAGATCAAGAAATTTTATCGCCCAATTAAAGGGGAAAAAACAAGAATAGAAAAGAGAGAACTTTTGATTTATATCACATCTGAATCTAGTGAAACACATACAAACTCGAGCTATATTTATCAATTCCCTTGAGGCACTACCTAGGCAAAATACACAACAAATTATTCTATTCTACAATTTCAAGAAAATATATATATGTACTTAATTAATTAATCATAATTCTTGATTAATCATCATGGCTTACTCATCTCACTCCCTTCCTTTATAATGTAATTCATCTCTACTCCTTCAACATCAGAGATCATAATCCCAGACCCTGCTTGAATCTCCTTGAACATGGCCATTACTTGAATCATGGTGGGCCTCTCCAATGGCCGATCATCCAAGCATGCACGTGCTATTTTCAGGTGCTGCAAAAGCTCCACCTCTAAGTTTGGATCTTCTCTCTCTCTCATCAAGAAGGGATCAAACACATCTTTCACTCTCATCCTACAATACTCCTTCACCCACCCCACTAAATTACTCTCCCCGAAATCGCTCGAATCCGTAGGCCGCCTCCCGGTGAGAAGCTCGAGAAGAACGACTCCGTAGCTATAGACGTCGCCTTTCGTGGAGCATCTAAAGCTCTGGTAGTACTCGGGGGGGACGTAGCCCGGTGTCCCTGCAAGCGTGCTCACGCTCAAGTGAGTGTCAACTGCACTCATCATTCTGGCCATCCCAAAATCGGAGACTCGTGCCTCTAGCTTCTCGTCTAGAAGCACGTTACTCGATTTCATGTCTCTGTGGATTATATGAGGGGTGCAGCTATGGAGGAATGCTAGCCCACGAGCTGCTCCAATGGCGATCCTACGCCTTTGATCCCAGCTCAGCTTCATCCCTAGCTTCTTCCTATCTTGGAGCACGTCTTCTAAGCTTCCGTACCTCATGTACTCGTACACTAGAAGGCGCTCGTCTCCGACTTTGCAGTAGCCGAGGAGCGGGACTAAGTTGTGGTGCTTGACCTTCCCTATTGTCTCCATTTCTGCAGTGAATTCTCTATCTCCTTGCCCATTCACATGCTTGAGTTTCTTGATTGCTACGACGGTGCCATCTTTCAACACGGCTTTGTACACGTCTCCGAATCCGCCTGAACCTACAAGTGTTCCACTGTGGAAGCCATTAGTGGCCTCAACAAGATCACCAAAGGTCAGCTTCTTCAAAGGCTTCTCAAAAGTTGAAAGATTTATGCTTAGTGCTTCACGAGCACTCATCTTCCACACTGTCCCGGAATTCGACTGGCTCTCTATGTAAGCCTCCATTGCTTCCTCCTTCCTCTTTCTCCTCTTCTTCATCTCCATAACCACAATTACCATGCAAAATATGCAGAAGAGAGAGAATGCTAGCCCCATTGCCACACTCCCTGCAAAGGATGCTTCTTTCCTGTTAGGTCTACGCCTCTCGTTGCTTATCGAAGGATATGCAGAGCTACAAGAAGGAAGAGGGTATCCACAAAGTCCCGAGTTATTCACAAATCGATAATCCGGGAATGTATCAAGAGGAGCTGAATTAGGTATCATCCCAGAAAGATTATTGTTGGAGAGATCAATATCTACAAGACTACTAAGGCTAGTGAAAGATTGTGGGATGCTCCCATTCAGCTTATTGAAGGATAAGTCGAGAATCGCAATGTTTTTTAGGCCTCCGAGGTCCGGGATAGGACCATCGAGTTCATTGTGCCCCAAATTGAGCACAAACAAGTAGTACATAGAGCCAAGCTCCTTTGGAATGCTACCATCCAACTTATTATATGAAAGATCAAGAAAAATCATGGAGCCGTTGTGATTGAAGTTCGGCTGAGTGATGCCTCGCCACACAAGGCCAACGATGCAAGAATGCCTCGTCGAAATCCTGTACAGCTCCTCGTCTCTCACGCCTCCAAACTCGAGCAAGTTCCCAGCTCCGTGGCACTGGTTGCTCCCGTTGTTCTTGATGTAGACGTATCTCTTCCCCGTGAGCAACGCCACGTCTATATAGCCGGATTCTTTGAAGAGAGATGGCGGAATACTCCCATTCAAGAAATTCGTGTTGAGGTCCAACCAAATCAAGCTCCTGCAATCTCCCAACTCTTCTGGGATCCTCCCAGATAAGGAGTTGTTATCGAGCTTCAGAATCGCCAGATTCACGAGAAGGCTTAACGAAGACGGGATCGGCCCGGTTAACCGGTTATTCGACAGAGAAATCCAGTTCAAGTTAGTACAGTTGCTAAGGCTACTAGGTATGGAACCAGTCAAGTAATTGAAATCAAGAATCAAGTTCTCCAAACTCTGCAAGTACATCACCTCTTGTGGGATTCCCCCACTGAGCTGATTCAACAACAAGATCAAATCTTTCAGTTGGGACAAGGACCCTAAACTAGGAGGGATTGTCCCATTCAAGTAATTGAAACTGAGATCAAGTGAAACCATCTTAGAACAGTTGCTTAAACTCCCAGGTACAACACCTGTAAGCAGGTTGTTCTGAAGGTACAACACTCTCAAGCTTGTTCTAAAATCTTGACAAAGCCCTGAAGGGATTGAACCAGATAAACCATTGGAGCTCAAATCCAAAGTCTCCAAACTCACCAATCTTGACAAAGAATCAGGAACCGGCCCCACAAAATTATTGAAAGACATCCTCAAAACCCTCAAACTACTCAATTTCAAGAGTGTATCAATAGGTAATTCGCCAGAAAAATTGTTACCGGAAACGTCGAGGAGCTCAAGAACAGAGCATTGAGCAAGATTCTGAGGGAGAGTGCCGGTGAAATTGTTTACAGAAAGATCCAACTCCAAGAGGGCTGAGCAAGAATCAGATGAAGTTGAAGTGAGTGGGAAAACGCCATGGAAATGATTCTGCTTGAGGTAGACAAACTGCAAACCCCCAACTGGCTTAGGAGCTGCACCTGTGAGCTGGTTGTTGGTGAGATTAAGGAATCTGAGCTTCGGGCACGTGGAGAAAGAGTTCTCAGCATCGCCATAGAATTTGTTGGAAGATAAGTCCAAATGCTTCAAACTTGAGCATTCGTTCAAAACTGGGAATTTGGTGGAGAAATTGTTGGAGGAGAGATCTAAGTGCACCAAATTGTTGAGGCTGAGCTCAGGTAAAGTGCCTGCAACTTTGTTGCCCTTCAAAGACAAGTGCTGCAGCTGAGGAAACTCGTTCGACAAGAGCCATGAAACCACGTTTTCGCCTGAGATTTTGTTGTAAGAAAGATCAAGAACGTGAAGAGAGGCTAACCCAGAGACTGTACTAACCGCTTCTTCATCAAAAGGGTTCATTGTGTTTCCGGAAAGATTGAGGAAGAACAAACTGGGGCAGAGTTGGAGCGTCGAGAGATCGGAAATCGGCCCAGAAATGGCGTTTTCAGCTAGATCTAAAGAGTTGAGGAAAGTGGTGCACGAGAGGTTAGGAGAGGGAGAGATGGTGCCGGAGATGTTGGCGTTTTTGAGGGAAAGTGATTCTAAGTTTTGGAGGGAGAGGAGGAAGTGTGCGACTGTGGAGAAATTTGTGTGGAGGTGGTGATTGGAGAGGTTAATGGAGGAAACTCTCGAGTATTTGCAAGAAACGCCGCTGAAATTGCATGGGGAAATAGTGGGGCGCCAGTCAAGGAGCTGGTTGGGGTCGGGGAGAGATTCTTTGAAGGAGAGGAGGTGGTGGGAGTCGCCGGAGACGCCGCGTGCGGCGGCGGAAGATGATAGAGATAGGAGGAGGAAGATGAGAAAGTGGTGGTGGTGGTGGTGGTGGTGGAGGAGGAGACTCTTCTGGGCATGCATCTTCAGCAAAGACTAGATTTTTATGGCTACCTCTCTCTCTCTCCCTAGCTCTGTGTTTCTTCCATTATTGGAGGAGAAAGAGAATAGATTGGTTGGTTCTGAGAGGTGAAAAAGCTGAGGGAGGGGAGAGTCAAAGCTACTAGGCAGAGTGTGGAATGGATAGAGAGAGAGAGAGAGTTCAATTATGAGGAAGTGGAAACAGTCACAAATTCAGAAAGCTGGCATGTGAAACATCAGACATCTCTATCTCTCTCTCGTCCTCTCTTCCTCTCCATGAAATGAAATGAATGGAATGGAGTGGTAAGGTGTTTCTCTCTCTAGAATGGAAGGGAAATTACAGCAATCAATAAACAGTTAGTCTGTGGAGGTTTCCACGTACGGGTGATCGGGATTAGAGGATGGGATGGCATACGTCACTGTCTCTTCTAATCAAAGATTCTATTGCCTTTTTACCTATGTCTTCTTTTATTTGCTCCAAACTACGGAGTAAAATCACATTAATTATGTTATGCACCCTCCATTTCATCTAGTTTTTCATCTAGTTAGAGCAATGTTCTTTCGTATAAAGAAGTGTAGTGTTTAGTTTTTTAATGTTAATTTCGTTATTTTAAAATTAGAGAATGATAGATGCATATCTAATCTTAAATAAAATATTGTATCAAGACATTTAATTTGGTATAAAAATTATAAGAAGTCGAAGAACAAACAAATAAGTTATGATAATTTAACGTTTACAATTTAAATTATGTTGAGATACGTACTGAGAGATGGGTGAATGGTAGAATGATAAGGGTCCTAATTATTTCCCAAAATTTGATCAAGTAGAGTGGGACGACCCGAAAAGAAATACTATTCAAGTAGAATGAGACGGATGGAGTACTTATAAAAAATAACCCCTCCCACCATTTTTCTTTGGTTAAGTTTTTATTAGAGTTTCAATTAGATACAAAGTTTAATATTTAATATTGTAGATTTTATCTTTTAAAATTAGACCATTATATATCCATAATAATATATTGATGATTAATCTTAATCAAAAGATCGTATCAAGATTTTTAATGCAGTATAAAAATCGTAAAAAGTTGGAGATCAAATCTAAAATTTATGATAATTTAAATTTTTATAATTCGATATACATGCAGTTGATAGATAAGGCTAATAATTTAATTTAATTAAGATAATAAGATTTAAAATTTTGTCAATTTAGAAAATAAACTTATTATCAATGAGCTAAAATGAAAAATGACTCATTATAAATGAGATTGATGAAGTATATTATTCCTAAAACAAGATTTTTTAGTTATTATTGATTTTAAAAAAAAAATGTTGCCACTATTCAATATTTACTCCTCGCTTTTCTTTTCTTTTTTTTTTCATTTATTAAAATTGTGTTACAAAATTGTTACTATTTTTACTAATATAGGGGAGTATGGATTTATACACTAATTAATAACTTTACCTTGTACGTCAAAATCAATAACCGCAGCATAGATGAAATGAGAAATCCATAGTCTTGAAATGGGTTTTCAGGTTAAGTTACTAGAATAATTTTTCGAATCCGATCCGAACATGATTTTCTCTCCAATAATGTATAGAGATTAAGTACATAGAACTGGTGCAGCTGAAAACGACAACAGCATATAAAAACTATTTATCCTTAAATTTTGCTGTGTATTTTCATTTGCCCTTCCAGGTTTTAGATCAGGTTCCTCGAATTTGAAGTTAATTTCTCTAATTCAATGTATCCATTTCAAACTCTTCGTGATTCTTAACAAAATTATTGATGCGATAAGATGAGATCCCACACAAATCTATGTTCTCATAAGTAGAAATTTTAAGAGTTTAGTCCTTTTTAGTATAAGAGAACACACCTTTAAATAATCTATTAATATTAATATCATCATTGTTATTTATTTATATATATATAACATAAATTATATGTTGATCCCGAAATGAGTTAACACGTGTAAATGGTGTGAATACATATGTGTCACACTTTTACAATTTTTTGATTTCTCAATATTAAAAGTGGACTTGATACTTGATACGAATCATTCTGACTGCTCTATGGACTAACAATTACTCAAATTATGCGAAAAAAATGTGTAGGCCTTAGTATACTCATTTATCTGAAAAGAAAATATTTTTTTGGTTTTTTTACTGAAAACGTGATCAGATATAACCAATCCGTTTAATGCAATGTCAGTGACTTGAGTTGCAATTTGAAACAGATTGGAGTGAAGTAAATTTTCAGATTAAATATGAATTACAGTTAAAAGCAAAACTAAAAATAACACTTAGCCACTGAATTTATAATGGTTCGGTCAGTTGACCTATGCCCAATTTATCTCACATAGGGATGAATACTTCCACTCAGCATTCATTGATTATATAGTAAACGGAGTGTGACTTGGCTTCTCAGTCAGATAAGATAATAAATAAATAAGCTCCAGGCGCATCTTGGGAGCCAGCATATGTCACTCGAAACCAAGAGTCTAAAATTTGGAGTAAGGCGACACCACCTAAACATGACTGCGACCCAGTCGCACTTCAACTTTCGGTGACCGACACTAGCCAGGTGCGTGCGACCAAGCCCTTGTCACGTCTAAACCCGCCGAAGTCTCTGTTTCACGTGCTTTTTCCCAAATTTTGATTTATTCCTTCCCAATCCACCGGTAGGCTTTATTCGCATATATATATATATATATATATATATATATATGATTTTGATATGCTGAGCGCCTATACTAAGCGACATTGTGAGCGACTCACGTTTCCAGCCACATCAGATATTCCTAATTTTTATTTTTATTTTTGAGGCAAAAGAAATTTTCATTCAATCAGAACTCAAATCATCATGTACAATGTTTAGAAGCCAAGCTGGAAAGCTAGATCTCCAAACCATTACATGATCAATAGAAAAGGCAAAATTTGCAAGTGAATGCTCTGCACGATTAGCTTCTCTTCTCATATGGTAGAAATCATTGATCCGTCCTTCCCGAGCAATTGCTATTGAACTGATAAGGTCACTGCAAAGCACGCTGTGACTTCCATTCCCACCGGTGAGCATTCTAATGGCAAGAATCGAGTCAGAGAAAACCAACACCGAGTCCACGCCAAGGTCTCTACACAAGTATATTCCTTTAAGAATAGCTGAGAGCTCCCCTACAAGTATAGTTTCAGATTTAGGTCAAGGAATTGCCATGGCAGCCATTATCTCCCCACAATAATTCCGCAGTACAATCCCTAACCCCATAATGTCGAGTTCAGCTCTAAAGGAGGCATCAACATCTAAACGGAATCGTCCCCTCGGTGGTGCTCGCCATTTAGCCTCTCCAACCTTTGGAAAAAGACGATTTGAACACTTTAGCTTAAGCTGAGCCTTATTAAAAACATCAAGGTGGAGCACAGTATGTTCAAGAATACCTTGACTAATGGCCGGCTGGTTATTATGTTTGATTTTGCAGAGCTCATTCCACACTTCCCACAATAACATAAGCCATAATTCCAAATTATGTAATCCCATGTTCATGCGAATTGAGTTATAAATTTTATCCATGGGCAGACTTTGGAGTTTTTGGAGAGTATCCCAAAAAATCGATTGTTCCCAAGCACCTCGAGCCACCTCGCAATAGATAAGACAGTGGGTAAGCGTACCAGATTTGCGCCTGCACCATGAACAAAATCCAAGTATTGGGATATGCCTTCTTTTCAGCGCAACGTCTACAGGGATAAAGCCGCGTAGCACCCTCCAAGCAAAAATCTTAACTTTCGGTGGGATTTTAAGCTTCCATAACTTTTTGAAATCATCATTAGTAGGCGGTGATGTACAATGTTCTCGAGGTTTGTAGTAGCTCAACGCAGCCAGGTAGCCTGATTTGACACAATACATGCCGTCCTCTGTGAATTTCCAATAGCGTTGATCCATAGACTCCGAGCCTCGTAGTTTGATAGAAAGTATAGCGTTGGCTTCCACCGGTAGAAATAACGCAGTAATAAGCTCTTTATCCCAAGAGACACCGTTTTGGATGAGATCAGCCACTCTCAAATCATCATCAATGTCCCACTTCGAAATTAATTTCCCAGAATTAAAGGATGGGACCCATGCATCTTTAAAGACACATATCTTCTTTCCATCTCCTACCTTCCAACGTAGACCTTCATAAAGGAGGCTGCGTCCCCAACACAGTGAGCGCCAAATGAAGGATGAGTTACATGTAACCTTAGCTTCCATTATATCAATTTTACGAAAGTATCTTGCCTTAAGGATACAAGCAACTAGGGTGTTTGGATACAAAATAATCCGCCAAATCTGTTTAGCAAGTAGAGCTTGATTGAAGGCCTCCAGCTTTCGAAAACCAATACCTCCCAGATTTTTAGGCCTGCATAATTCATCCCACTTGGCCCAGTGGATTTTCCTCTCTGATTCCAGATCACCCCACCAAAATTTCTGACAAAGTTTTTCAATTTCCAAGCATAAGCTAGATGGGATACGGAAACAGGACATGGCATAAATGGGGATGGCCTGCAGAATAGATTTAATGAGTACCTCTCGGCCACCAATGGAGAAATATCTGCTTTTCCAGCTTTGTACCTTGCGTCCAACTTTTTCTCTGAGAAAATCGAATTGTAGTCGTTTCTTGCGAGCAGAAAAAGTAGGAAGGCCTAGATAGAAGGAGTGTTCTTGGACCTGTTTAAAGCCGAGCTCATTCGTGATTAAGTCCATCATTTGACTACTCGTACATGGGCTAAAGATGGCTGCAGATTTATCAAAATTACACTAACCGGATGCTCTTGAGTATAAGTTAAGTGCCCTTCGTATATTATGCACTCCATGATCCTCAATTTTGAAGAGAAGGAGGCTGTCATCTGCAAAGAAGAGATGTGATAGATAAGGTGCTCCTTGAGCAATATGAATTCCTTTGAAGAGTCGTTGGTTCTCAAAACTAACCAAAATAGAGGATAGACCTTGAGCACATAAAACGAATAAGAAAGGGGATAGAGGGTCTCCCTATCTTAAGCCACGAGAGGGCTTCACACCATCATAGACTTTCCCATTGATTATGAAAGAAAATTTTACTGTAGTGATGCATTTCATAATCAACTCCAAAAAATTCATCGGAAACTTCATAGTTTTTAAAATAGCCTGGAGATATTCCCATTCCACTCGGTCGTAGGCTTTGCTCATGTCCAATTTGGCGATGGAATATCCTGACTTACCTTTTTTTTGTTGCCGCAGCCAATGTAAACATTCGAAACCCACAATAATGTTATCAGAGATAAGTCGACCTTTTATAAATGCGCTTTGCATTGGGTCCACCACCTGCTCGATGACTGTTTTCAGACGATTAGCAATAACTTTCGAGACAATCTTGTATGTAGTGTTGCAGAGACTAATAGGCCTGAAATCCTTCATGTGGCAAGGCTTCTTCACTTTAGGCACTAGGACAATATTAGTCTCATTCCAACTCTTAATATCTTTGCCCATATTCAGAATTTCTAGGACCTCTGTCGTCACCAAGTTACCAATAGCAGGCCATAACCTTTGGTAAAAGACAGGTGGGAAGCCATCTGGACCAGGTGCTTTTGTGGGGTGCATTTGGAAGACAGCTTGCTTAACTTCTTCTATTGTGAAGGGGCGAGAGAGAAAATCACACGCATCTCTGGATAATGTGGGAATGTTATGCTTCATAACTTCCTCAATGTCTGTATTTGTTGGATTGGAAGAATTAAATAAATTATTAAAATAAGAGATCACAACCCCAACAATATCCTCTTCATTTTTCTGCCAGGTTCCCCTATCATCAAATAGTCCCTTAATAGTGTTTTTCCGTTGTCGTTCGGAGGCGTGCATATGGAAGTAAGAGGTGTTTCGATCGCCCAGCCCAAGCCAATTAGTTCTAGAGCGTTGTTTCCAGTGAACCTCTTCCAACTCAAGCAATTTCTCAATCTCCGCAGTAAGTCGCTCAATTTCTTGTTGACTCGCTCTTGAGGGTTCGAGCTTCAACCATTTTACCCTCTCATCTCTTAATTTTTTCAGTTTTTTGCCCATCCCATTAAACCGGGAACCCGCCCAGGCAGTGAGAAAATTCTTACTCTTTTCCAATTTGCAAGGTAGGGAGTCTAACTCTGATGAGCTAAACCAGTTCATAAGAAAATCATTAACAAAATTATCCTCGAGAAACCACTTCTGCTCAAAATGAAAACGTTTCTTACCTTCAAAGAAGTGGGCATTAACATCTTGTTTCAGTGAGAGAAGTAAGGCCTGGTGATCTGAACCATAGTAATCCAAGGTTTTGAACTCCGCGTGGGGGAATAACTCCAGCCATTTTGAATTCATAAGAAACCGATCTAATCTTGCCCTGATCTCAGAATCATTCGCTCTCTTGTTGCTCCAAGTAAACCCAACCTGATCTTCAAAAACAACCTGTAGATTGCAGTCAGCAGTAGCTTGTCGAAACATTTCAATTTGTCTCAGATTTCTGCCTCTGCCCCCACTTTTCTCCTGGAGACGGAGTATCTCGTTAAAGTCACCCCCAACTAGCCATGCCACTTGGTCAGAATCCGAGTTTTCATAAAGTCTGCGAAGTAAATCCCACGAGTGGACTCTTAGATTGCAGTCTGGATTACCATAAAAACCTGTGAAGCGCTATAGTGATTCCTCCATCAGCACCCCACAATCAATATGTCCAGATGAATAAGATCGAATAGTTACATGAGCATGCTCTTTCCATAAAAGGATAAGCCCACCGCTTTTTCCTTTTGCATCAACCACTAGCATACCTGTATAGCCAAAGAAAGATCGCCACCAAGAACAGTTAACAGAACGAATTTTAGTCTCGCAAATAAAAACAATAGCTGGGGAGAAGTCAGCAATAAGCCGACGAAGCTCGTGGAATGCTCGTGGATTCCCCAGACCACGGGCATTCCAAATTAGGCAACTCATTGCGACCGGCGGGGCTGCTCAACAGCCTTCGCCGCTGGTAAAGATATAACATTAGTAGCAGTTGTTGAGTCCCTCCTTGTAATATTCATTTTGTCATCCTCTCACTTGCTATATTTCGTGATCACAAACTTATCTTGATCATATGTGGCTTTCCTCTTCTCGGTCTGGACATCTTTATCAGACGAATTCAGAGCATCAAAAGTATGGCTATTGTCAGAAGAATTGCGTGCTAACCTCTTCCAGCTTCTTCCGAGAGGGTTTTTCTGTGGCGTATTGGAAGGACTCTTGGTGGAGCTCAATTCGCCAACAGGTTCAGTTTCGACAATCATGTTATCGGAATATTGGAGAAGCCCAACAATGTAGTCCCCTTCTTTTGATTGATCCATCTCTTTATGCTTTTCCCCTCTAGATGCCACTGCCAGTTGAACCTCCACTATCGCAGTATTTATATTGGTATTAGTAGATCTCCCATCTAAGCTCTCTTTGGCCAAATAAAGATTAGTAGGTCCTCGCCCCTCTGTACCATCATCTTCTTTTGTTTGTTTTCTTCTGATGTCCATCGTTCGCCCGGCTTTAAGCCAAACCTCAAATTGAAGATTCTTTTTATCAGCACTTGCATCATCACAAGCACGGATAGTATGGGTCAAGCGACCACACGCGAAGCAGAAATCAGGCAGTCTTTCATATCGAAGGATAATGAGTACAGTATCATTATGTTGGGGAAGATTTAAGGAGATACACCGTCTGAGCAGTAAGCCCACAGGTCTTCTAATTCTAACTCTGGCATACATACCCAAACAATTTCCCCCCTCTCCCATATCCACTTCCTCCACTATGCCAAGTTTTTCCCCAACTCTACGAATGATAGTGGGATCCATACATGATACAGGAAGATTATGCAGTTGGATCCAGAGAGAACAATCATCGAATCGTACCTCGGAGGGTTTCTGCAGGCCTTTCGGTTCCTTGAATATCATTAGGCTCTGGAAGAAATGCCATGGGCCATGAAGAACGGTATGTTTCCGGTCAGACAGAGAGGAGAATACCACCAAGAATAGATTATCTCCGACGATTTCTACATCAATATTATTGTGGATTTGCAGGATACGCGGAAGGTTGGTACGCAGAGCTTCACGATTTGTCACTCTTGAGGCGAAGATTTTGCCAACGAGACATCGAGCTGCACGTTCGTGGGTGAGGGCCACCAGATCTGGAGTTAAAGAAATACCATCTTCCTGTGCTTCTGTTGTAAGCTTTAGCTCCTCAACAAGTTTTGCCACGTCGCACGGGTCCATCGCGCCTAAAAACTACACTCATAAAATGAGGAACACGTCGCAGACGAATTTCGCCGGAAAACGACACTCACAAAAACCTCTGACGGCTAGGGGTTTTGGAGGAATGGGGATGTTTTTGTTAATGGTGTTCCTAATTATTATTTTTTACTTATTCACGTTTCTTATTTCTTTCTCTTTCGAAATTATTACATTTCATATATTCCTTTTCTTTTTCAACCGCCATTGTTTTCTTTTTCTTTTTTCTATCCATAATAATTTTCTTCTTCTTTATTTTATGAACTTGTATGCATTTGGTTAGTTGCAAATTCAACTTAGGGTTTAATAAATTGGCTTAGGGCTTAGGGTTTAATAAATTGGCTTAGGGTTTAGTAATTCCTAATTAGGGTTTAGTAATTTCTAATTAGAAGTTATCAATTTCAAATTTGAATTGAGTAAATGTCAATTAATTAGCAGAAAGGATATGGACAAATTGCAGAACTAATAATGAGATCAAGCAACAAAATGAAGCAAGAGATTTAGATTATATATGAAAATCTCGTCAATCGCGTCGCAAATGCTTGCTTGATGAAAGCCTTCATCAGTAGAGAGAGAAGCATCGCCATTGCCATTATCAATTAAGAGAGATAGAGAAATAGAGGAGGGAGAAATAATAGAAGGGGGAAAAAAAATCACATTTTTTTATGACGTGGAACTACCGAATTAGTCGCTCAAATTAGTCGGGTAAAATAGTCGCTCAGCACATCAGTGCTCTATATATATATATATATATATATATATAGTGGAGATATCATGTACAATAGACATGTTCCGTAATAAATGAGAAGTGATCTGAACCATTGATCTTAGTGTGATCTATGGTCAATATTGAATGGTGTATTATGATTATACTAAAACTGCATTATGATGACCAGTGCATTATGATTATATAGACAATGCATTATGATGCAAGATGCATTATAATTGTACATATCGTGCATTATATTTGTGCACAAGATGCAACATTTTTTATTTTTTACGAAAAGCCTCTTTTGTACGGGATCTCATCCATATATATTATAGGGGTATACGAAATTAGAAAATAGAGAAAATGAGAGCAAGGGCCTGAAGAGGGAGAACAATTGCAATCCGATTGTTTTTAATTTCATGCTTTATTTTGTTTTAGATTGTTATGACATGACTATGTGTGGTTAGTTTTGTTGGTAGAAAATATATGAACAATTTGTGAACTTGAATCTTATTTATTCAATTGCATCTTTATTCTTATTCATCTTGTATTCTTGTGCATATTGTATTTTCATGATAAATTGATTGATCACCTTTTTATTATTCAGTTGGTTCGAGATCCGAGATGGGATAATTAGGATTATACTCCCTCCGCCCCCCATATATTTGTACTTATTACCCGTTTGGGACATCCCCCATATATATGTGCATTCCATAAATAGAAAGATTTCCTTACCAAATTTATGTATTCACCTCACTTTCTTCTTACTTTTCCCATTTTCTCCATACTTTATCTTACTTTTTCCACTTTACACCAACTTTATCTTAAACTGTGTGTCATTTCTCTCTTCACATATATATGGGGGACGGATGGAGTATTAAAGAACATAAGACATGTTATGAATCAACACCCAAAAGGTTTGAGCTTAATGTTGAAGAATTTAATCTTTTGATTAGTTGTTCCAGGTTTCCATGTTTATTGATATATAGAGATAATATTGATTGCTTGTTATCTTATGGTTTAATTATACCACCCACAAGGAGAATAGTTGAATGATTACTTGTGGAGAGAATATAGAGTAATTAGATAAATAAAGTGATCAAATTGTTCATTGAAATCGAAGATATTGCATATCGTTGAAGAGAATGCAAGTTGAAGATCCCAAGTTCATCTGGCACACTTTGAAGAGATATGCAATACGATCAAGTTGAATGGGGGTAACGAATGATGCCATCAGTATTTAGCTGTTCTCGTTCTCTTTGAGAGATGAAGTTAGATCGAGGTACCATTCCTTAGCAGTTGAAGCTGTTGAGACATGGAATGAGACGGTGCAACTATTCCGGACCAACAAGTGCTTTCCTCCGAGCAAGAGCAGGAAGTTGAGGGCATCAGTTACTCATATATAGCAGCTCGATCAAGAATCTTTCTATAAAACTTGGGAAAAGTATAACGAGATGCTGCGAAAATGTCCTAATAGCGGGATTGATCATGAGGAGAAGGTATGGTGATTTTATAATGGTTGCAGCATTACCACAAAATCTATTTAGGTTGGTTTTCGTCTATACGTCTATACTCTCCGTTAAAGTTTAGCTTGCCCATCCGTGGCAATATTTCTCCTGATCGTTTGATAACTTTGTTGTGTTTTTCTGTAAGGTCCTTTGCTACCGTGATTTAATATATTTATTATTTTCTAGATAAATATATAAATAAATAACATAATCGTCAGCATATGAAATTAACAAAAACCAAACAACAATGCCACGTGTTATTCCACGTGGCTCAATAAAAGTTCCACCTCCCTCCACCCTACCAGCCTTTCTCCATCTCCATGTATAAAAATTGTTTCTTTCCTCATTCTAATTTCACACCACCTACACAGATAGATAGACGCACAACATTCTGTGTGTATATTTCCCCAACCCCATCTAGGGTTTTTGCGGAGATTAATTTCAATCCAATTCCTCAATTCCGTTAATGGCTAAGAAGAGGAAATCCGACGCCACGCGTTTGGACGAGGTGGATCGAGGGATGTACACCACTTTCTGCAGCGCGGCCAACTCTCTTTCGCAGCTCTACACACACGCGATGCACCAGCAGCGCCTCTCCTTCCAAGCCGGTGAACGCCACTCGCTGGTCTCTTTCCTTGCCCCCCCTTTTTTATCCTTTAATTTTGTTTTCTGCAAAGAAATTGTGGCTGGGTTTCGGTTAATCCAGCTATAATTGATGGTTTTTGTTTGTTGTTGATTATAGTTGTTGTCGATTGTCATCTATTCACGGTATAAGCGTGGTATTATGAAAATAGATGCCAGAATGCAGCGGTTGTGTAAAAGATTATACAGTTTTGAGCTGATGAATTCGTGTGAATTGAGCAAAGAAATCTTGCTGGTTTTTCTCGATATTGAATGTGAATTTTAGCTGTGTGTATTGGTGTTGTGTTTGGGTTTTAGATACAGATGATCAATCTTTAGTTTTGAGGGTTATAATCCAGCACTGACAATTATGGATCTTCTTGTGGTTTATATGTTTCTTACAATGCTCATAATTTCATGTTCTTTTATCAACGTAGGAAAAGCTTTACAATTGGATTCAGAGACAGCAAGAGCATGGGATTAGAGTGATGAGTGGTGACATACTCGCATATGTTCAGGTTTCTTCTTCAACTCTATAAGTTGGACGATATGTCCAAGACTTGTTAATTGGTGATGGTGTGCTATATCAATTCTTGGTTAGTATATAATGGCTATATGGGGTTGTCGTTTGCTCTTGACTCACTGATAGATTGACAATTTGAGGTTGCTAATCAAAAAAATTTATGTTACTTTTTCTTCGATTTTCTGTTTCTTTGTTTCTATTCTTAATGAAAATTGTGTATTGTATCTAATAGCAGTTACATGAGCTGTAATCGTGTATGTGGTTTTGACTTTTGAATTCTTGCACCTAGCTGGATGAATGATCGAAGAATGTGATCATGATATTAGGTCTCATACTTAGTAACACCAAGCTGGAGCAATGATCCAAGAATGTGATTATGATATTAGTGTCTTACTCAGCATTGGGTCTGGATGGTTTCGTTAGACTAGTGAACCTCTAATCCAAATCCTGTTAAATTTATAACTTTAATTTAGAAACGGAGCATATGTTAGTATTTGTATTTTCTTTATTTAAACTTTGATAGCTCTATTGTTGGAATCAATTCGCCATGAGAAGTATAATATTATTTGTGAAGAACTATGAGCAATGTGGCTCTATCTTGTGGTTTGAGAGTTTTGGCTAGAAATTGTGTATATCTTCTCAAGACTATTAAAAGTTCCTGCTGATATTTGTTGCTGCTGACTGCTGTAAGAACTTCTTCTGCATTTGTAGATATTTTTATTGCTAGTGTGAATAAGAAGACCTTTTTGATTGTGGTCTAAAACTCAATAGGCATTGTTTCTGAAGGTCACAAAACAAATTCAGATGCCGCTGTTTTGGCTGCAAGTTATTTAATAACCCTACATTTGAAAATAACATGTAGCATGGAAGAAGGCACTAAACTCATTGCTTTTAATTATGAAGTCTCATAACTGGTAGATGTCCTGTAGCTCGTTGAATCTCACGGAGCTTGAATCTATTTCTTGTTCATGTTATTAGCAGTTTCTTTATCGGTCCAATTTCTAATATGATGGCTTAGTTAGAGGCTGAATAGACTTAAGTCCTAATGCATTGTTATGACACTGTTTCGTATTTCTAATATATGCAGAATGAACTTGATTATGGAACAGAGGAACCTCCGGCATCCCCAAGGCTTCCCCTACAGCAGCAGCAGCAACCGCAGTCTCATAATTTAATGCAGTTACCTCAAACAGGAGGAGTTCCCATATCTTCTAATGCATTTGGTCCTACAGCTGTTGGACAAGGAATTCGACCCGGAAATTCAGATCAAAGTAAGAATTCTGTTTTCTCAAATGCTCTCTCTAGTCCAGTGCGTCGCACTCTCCAGCACTACCACTTATCACAGGGTGGTTTCTCCTCAAACAACGCTACACGGAGCAGTGAAAACAGCACCATTCAAAACAGAGATACCAATCCTCTCAGTTCTAATGATACATCAATGGATATGCATGCTGATAGTCCAGGCAACGACTCTCCTTACTGAAGTCCCGTGTATGTTCTTGAGTCGGAGAATCCCTCTGGAGATGCGAAAGCAGAGAACTTATATGGTGGTGGTGGTGCTAAAAGAAGGAAAGGTGAGAAGAAAGTGTAAAAGAAGTTTAGTGTCGTCGATTAAAGTGTGGAAAAAGCTCTTGGAAGTGAATAGGTCGAAGTTGAAAGGATTATTTAGTTTGAATGGAGACATGGTTTCTCTTCATGTTTATGTTTGTCTAGTATTGTCTTCATGATTCTCTGTTTTTTTATGCTTTTGGAACATCCAATGTGTCGAAATATCCTATATATAGATATATCCATTTAGTTTCTCTTGTGCTTCGCATCCATAGTTTGAGTAGATACACATCTCAATTAAAAAGGGATCAAGTTGGACTCATTTATAAGTTATATGTAACCTCAATCAAGTCCAAATAACTGATAATTTTGAGGGTCTATGTTAATCTCTTCATAAATTTTATTAGGATTCTGCACTAATAGGGAAGAGATTACACCTTAATTCTCGTGCTAAAGTTTATGGGACATGATTATCGAAACTTAGGGCATCTACGGTGCGTTGGGAGGAGGGGGCTCGCTCCTGCCTGCGAGCCTGGGGAGTGAGCCCCTCCGTCGGCGAGCCTGCCTCGCTCCTCAGCACCTGCACTGAGCCCCGCGCGACATTATTGCTGACGTCATTATGATATCAACAATGATTTTTTTCTTTTTAAATAAATTTAAAAATTGATTTTTCATTATAAAAAAATATAAAATTAAATTAAAAATTTGATTTTTTTAATTAAAAACAGAAAAAAAAAAAATCAAATCGACAATCGAATTAAAAATAATATATTAAATCGGAGAGAGCTCGGGGAGAGAGCCATTGGGCTGTGACCGTTTTTAAGAAATGACTCTCTCCACCGAAATAAAGGGGCTCTCTGCTGGAGATGCTCTTAATTCTCATGCTAAAATTTATGGACAAGGGAATACCATACTATTATCGAAAAAGAAACATGACGTGTATGAGACAGAGAGGGAGTGTATATATACAAAATTTATTCATTTTTATTTATTTATATATTTCAATTTAAGTCATACGACGTCATTTTGAGAAAGTTTCCATGTCATAATTAATTTTGTCACATTATAACCAATTTTGTCAGAGTTTCAATTTATGTAAAAAATTGAACAGATATAAAATTAATATAGTTCCTTAAACTTTTAAAAGATTATATTAAAAATAAAAATCATTCCAAAATTTATCTATTTTAGTGCATTTAACCGGTAAAAAAACTGAAGAAGAAAATGAAAGCCATGGATGCTGACATGGCACGAGATGGCATTGGAATTTGGGTCTCATCATTTATAAATAAGGCCAGCTCAGAAAAATTATAAACAAAGCTGAAAAAGTAAGGCAGCCCTCTCTCTCTCTCTCTCCCCATTAAAATTCAAATTGGGGCTCCAAAAATTAAAGCGGCGATTCACATCCAAATTGTTCCCGCCACCGCCGATTTTCACACACCGTTTTCCCCATCTCAGCCGGATCTACGCCTGCTATTAGCAAACGATATCTCTGTTCATGCTGCGTCAAGGTACTCTCCTATCAGAATCTGTGTGTTGCGAATTTTGTGGAAATAATCTGTTAATTTTATGCCATCCGCCGCCATGAGTATTGAGCGAATTCTTTTTAGTTGTGAAATATCTGGAGAATTAATCGGAGAGTTGATGCCTTAATTAACTGTGTTTTGATTTTGAATTCTCTCTGGAGCAATATACGCAGTAGTTGCTTCTGTTTAGCGAATGCAATGGTGTAGCTGCTGGCTCGGCACCTATGTTTGTTTGCTTTTAGATCTGACATAGCTTTTTATTTTATCATATACGCGTGAGACATGAGAAGTTCGATAACGTTATTAGATATGTGAGTAGCTCGGAGATGATTTGGAGCTAATCTTGTTTTGTCTTTACAGTGAAAGATGAGAAATAATGCATCCTGCTATTTTTATTCTCAAGCAAGTGATTTCATTTGCAGGTACTCTTCCATGAAGTCCTATAGACAGAAAACGAGAAAGAGAGGCTGTATCAGTATAGACCAGGATGAATGCATAGGCGTTAATTTAAAGAAACCTGCAAATGGGACTGGTCAGGCGCCTCGGAGCTCTTTAGGTTGGGATATTGGATAAATTTGAATTAATATTGCACATGGCATGGGTAACTTCTTGTTTATTGCATCTTTCTTCTTCTATTGAAGTAAGCATGATTGCATTACACAATAAGCATGACAATACTTATGCATCACTTTGTGTATAATTGAACTATGGTTACATGTATATTTAAGCATGATTGTGTATAGATGTTAGCATTTTTTACACAGTACGATTTATTTCTATATGAACCATTCCCTCATTACATATATCATATGTCTATGACTTTCGTATTAAAAAAAATTAAATCTTATTGTATTTGGAAGTCTGTGTATTATCTTATAGCATTAGTCTGTTTTTTTTTAATCGTTATAAGCTCTCATATTATTGTTCTGTGTCTACTGCAGAAAGTATAAGGATGCCACATACGGATCCTCCAGTTCAACTACAGATTCCATCTACAAAAATTAAGCTGCAGCTTTTCCCTATAAATGAACAAACTCGCCTAGGATTAGAGAAGGTACTAGAATTTGCCTCACTCCACCCCTATACAAGAAAATAGAAAATTTGATGATAAAGTTTTCTGTGTCGTTGGTTCATTACAGGATGGTCACAATCCATTTTTGGAGCTCACACTAAGTGCTCGGAAGAGAATATCATCAGTCGTCAGGCACCTGAATGCTAAGTGGAGTTGTTCAAGTACAGTGACAGGTCAACTCATGCTTATTCCATATAACACAAAGTTGGAACAGTTGGTATCGTGCAGAAGATGGACTTTGAATGATAGTGCCTTCACTGCATGGGAGGTGTATGTTGATGTGGGCAGTCCTTCCATTTTCCGTTTAAGGTCTGAAGCAAGTCAGTTTTGCTTCATAGAAAGCATACTGGGAGTTTGAAATTTTAACTTTATTGTTTTCATCTCTAGGTATGGCTGGTTGTGCAATCATCAGCCTGAGATGTTTGGCAAACTTCGTAAATCTAGTCTAGAGGCTCATACCAGTTCTGAGGGCAAGAAGAGCTCTCCCAGAATTCTGGAGATCCAAAATCATCAAGAGCAACAAATAGATGGATCTTGTGAAGCCGGTCAACAACAAGACAATCCTGATGACACTTCGCATTTAGATGTGAATGAGCTTAAAGCTTCAGATGTGCCTACTGGTTTGGTGGTAATTTTCAGGTTCATCAGTTCAAAAAAAAAATGTCTTGTCAGCATTTATATGTTTTGAGAGTTGGAGCTTTTGATGAGAAAAATAGGCGACATTTATATTGTTTTGAAGATGATAGTGTATAGGAATTAGCTCAATTTCTTTTAATACAAGGAATTAAAACAGTTCCTGACCTATGCTTGGGGACAGGTAGAATATTGGAGGAAGTTTTATGGAGTTTGAAATTGCTTATGTAGTGGGGTAAATGTTAATGAATTACAAGAATCAAATGCAATCTTAATCTTTTGAATTAGAAAATTGTAGGAATAGGAAGAAGACTGCAGTGGTTTGCAAGGATCATATTGGCAACTTTTTATCTCAAAAGATTTGCTTCGATACTTTCTGTACTGCTACGCCGCTTAGTATTGAGTTTTTAGATGATGTACTACCACCCTTGCATCTTAGATTGTACTGAATTTGCATTTAGTCAAATGTATTGAATTTCTGACAGATGCACACTTCGTTGGCTAGTTCATCATCTTTGTTACAGAGGTTATTAGGTCATGAATGTTTGTATTTGTTTTTGTTAGGATGACAAAGTGACAACTGAGGCTGACCCAGTTCCCCCAACTGTACCTTGGGATGACGATATGACCCTGTTGAGCATAGGAGGCCTCCTATCTGAGATATCAATGCAGGGTAAAATTAATGGATCAGATCCCAGGTCTGTAAGCAGATCTTGCGTGCTGCCAACGAGTCAAACATCTGACATAAGCATTCGTGATCTGCTGTCTGAAGATTCTCTGTTTAGTAATATAAGATGCACGGGCACGAAACTTGAAAATGAATCATCCTTGCAACCCCTCTTTCTGGGGTCCGGTGATGTGAGCATCGGAGGATTATTTTCTGAAGCATCATTACATGCTAAGAACAAGTCAGATATGCTATCAATCGAAGCAGGGCATGGTTTAATCCAGTCTCCATGGGATGATAATCTTACCACTTTAAGCATTGGAGGCTTGTTATCCGAGGTGTCCTTGCAGGCGAAGAGAGGTGATAAGGTGGAAGCGAAAGAGAGCAAATCAAGCTTGGAGCCTTTTGTACCTTCCCAATGCCTAGATTCTCTAACCCAAAATGCAAAACCATCAGGGCATGAGCCAAGTTTGTCCATCTTGGATGCTGAAGAGACATGCCATGCTTTTCCGATTCAGAAGCTTCAATCAAACAGAGGCACCACTAGTTCATGCAGCAATGATGCAAGCTCAAAACAATCCCAGTTTCCAAGGGCTGCTAAGGTTTGTGTGGCACTCATCACGGGATGAAACTTTATTTTGTAACTACTCTATTAGTTTCATGCATGTGAGAGTCTAAAAGTACAAAAGCAACTAAATGCTGAACATGATAAAATCATTCAAGAATTTTTGACTCTAGATGTTAATGGTTCTCTGGTCTTAACAATGAAAATTGTTGACTGGTATTTAGTACTCCTAATTTACTGTGATCAATTTACATGCCTTAAAAAAACTAGAATTTTTGCTAATTTGATAAAAGCTGCATCTCTAATGAAAGAAAATTTGCATCCATTAAAGCTTTGCTAGTTCCAGTTTGAGACATGCAGGAGCTATCTTCTGATCTTTGTATATTTAAAATTGCATGTCATGATATGGTTAACTGTATTTATCTTAAACATATATTGTCTTTGTTCTTTGTAGGCGATAAATGGAACAGTTTCTTCGAAAGATTATTCTCGTGAAGGGTTGGGGATAGATCTTTTGTCTTGTCCTGTAGGAACCTTTGATGAGGATAGCAGACTCTGGCCTTTCAGGCAACAATCAGGTTGTGGAGCTCTCCTTCTCAATTGAAGTTCTCACATGGTTGAAGCCTATATTCTAAATAATTGCGCACCTCTTACTAGCAAAACCTACAAACTAACGAATTCTGTATGCTTATGTTAGTAGAATGATCGTCTGATTCGCTATCCTCGTGGCTTGCAGCTGGAGCCCAGTTCTATTTACTCGTACAGCGAGCACGATATCGACATCTCAGATGTTTTTGGCTGAACATATGTTGTCTTTGTAGACTCTTCTGCTGTCAATTATACAGTACAACATGTGATTCAATTTGTAGATGTGAAGCACTGATTCAATCATTTGCTTTTGTGTATATTATCTTCAGACTCTTGGGAAAGAAAGAATGCTATTCTTTGCTGTTTCACTTCAAAAATGTACAATGACTATGTTATGGAAATGTAGTGTGTTAATGATGATCATATTTGGCAGCATGTACTGTAAACCAAAGTGCAAACGAAATACATCCTTCCGTCCTACAGCAATGATCTCAGTTGTTTTATTTGGCCGTCTCAAAGAAATAGTCCTATTTCTAAAATAGAAACAACGATACTTCACTGCACATGATAAATGTTGGGATGAAGAGAGTACATGTCTTTCGAGGGGATAAAAATATACTCCCTATGTCCTTTCATGTTAGTCTCACTTCCCATTTTTGGATGTCTCGCTGATTAGTCCCAATAACAAAAGTAGAAAAAAAAAAAAAAATAGCCTAAAAATCAAGTGGAGCTCATCACTTATATTCCCTTACCATGTGTTGGCTAAAAAAATTGTACCCAAACCAAATAAGACTAATATAGTGAGAAAGGAAGAGTGATATAATTTTATTTTTAAAAAAGTCTTGAGTTCAGTTTCTTTAACATCCAACATGGGGTTGGTCTCTCTCAAGTGTCAACACATTCTGACATGAATTTTCGTAGCTAATTTTGTCGCAGGTACATCCATCTCAAAGCTTGACTATGAATAGTAAGTAAGCTGAAACCAAAGTAAGCAAGCTCTTCAGCCTGGACAATGGACATATCACTTTTTCATTGAATTAAAATACTCTCTTCATCCCATTTTATTTGGCTCACTTGTATATTTTAATCCTTATATATTGAATATACATGAATCAAATAGAATGGGACGGAGGGAGCATGTAAGAATAAATTTTATTTTTATTTTTGAGGTAAACCTTACTCTTGAAAGAATTCTACCTTATACATATCATTTATGACTTTATGAGAAGTTGTGAGGCTCTGTCTGCCTTGGACAATTCTTTGAGCCTTATTCTGCCTTGTTTTTATCACTAATTCCATTCCATCAATACATGCTATACATGTGGAAATATCTTCCAAGTTCCAAGTATCAAAAAAACATTTATTTATAGAATTAAACACCACACAAAGTATAACACGTGATATGTACACAAGCCCACTTCATTCCAACTGAAGAAGCAGCAAGATTCATGACAAAATATTACAATTCTCATAATGGAAAGAAAGAACTTAAGATTTATGTAAACACCAAACATACATGTAATATGCTGGAGAGAGAGTAAGTAAAGAATCTCCTTTGGACAAAAGGGTTCTTCTTCTCTAGTTCAAGAATCATAGTGGTTTTCTGATAATTTGCTCTTGATCCACTTAAAGCTGTTCCTCAAAGATGATTTGAGTTTACCTTCCACAGAATACATATTGTATCCAGCCACCCTCTTCCTCCTCTTCACCTCCGGATTCTCCCCCGGCCCGTTGAAACTGTACGATTTAGCCCGATCTTCGAAGTCCAATCTTGCTTCAGCATATGAAGACGAGTGATAAGGGAATGATTTGCTCTTCTCCATCAATTTCTTCTCTTTTTCCCTTTTCTATTTTTGTGGAATCGAAGGAGAGCTAAAATAGACTAAGGAGGAAGAAATAGTACAATTGTATGGGGAGAGGAAGATGAGATTGAGATGAGTGCTGGCTGCATATATGGAGTTTAGGCAAGACAAATGGTAGGTTAGTGCGTCTTGCATGGGCCATGAGTGTGACCTTGATTTTGAAGATGAAAGATTTGCGTCAAGATTCATGTATGCCATTTACTCATCTCTTCCGGCTGCACTTAATTGCCTATTTTATTTTCTAGGGTCACGCACAATATATATATTTTTTAATTAACACACTATGTGGGTTTATTTTGAGGGATAACGATAGATTGATTAATTTTATCTAATCTAATTTTATATGTTTCTTGAACATATATATGAATATAAAATGATATAAACATACAGATAAAATAGTAATGTCCTTAGGCTATGTTTGGTACTAAAGACTAAGGTAGATTAAGTGAGATAACACTAGTTATCCGGCCTTAATGCTTGTTTGGTAGCCAAGACTAATAATATTGGGAGCCCGGGATTATGTCAATGCCCGTCTTTAAACCACTGTTCTCTCTTGTTAAATAAACCCACCTCACCCCTAAGATTAATTCACCCAATGCAAACAGTAATCCAGATAAAATAAATTTTGACGTCTATAGCCCTGTTCTCCACCCCCAAAATCACCAAAGTTGAAGGAATAAACAGGTTGAAGAAATCGATTCGATCTTCTTCCTCTAATCCACAGCTTTCTCTCTCTAGACCACACAAGAAACAAAACCCAGGAAAGATAGAAAATTCTCCATAAATCACATGACTACATTTCGAAATTAAAATCATTATCTCATACGAAATGCTTTTATGCTTGAAGTGGAAGAGGAAGAAGAATAGGGAAAAAAAGAAAAGAAGAGGAAGAAGTATTGCAGCAGTAGATGAAGAAGAACTGGAGAAGATGACGAATGGGTAAGAGAGAGAAGAGAGGGTGGGGTGGGGCAGAAGAAGTATTGTAGCAGGAGTGTGCAGGTTTTTTTTTTTTTTCATTTTGTAAGTATTTTTTTATTTCAAAAATAGATTACAAAATCAAAATTCGGTCTATATATATATGTGTGTAAATAAAAAGTTTAAAGTAGTTTAAAGACTAAAAAAATACGAGTAGATAACAAAAAAAAATATTAGAAGAAATAATAATATTGTTAGTTTTTGTCTCTTAGAGATATTTTTGTAAATTTACAATTTAATCTTGAGTTTTATCCATAATATCAAACACCTATTTAACTTATCTTACCTTTTAAACTTACCTATCAAACACTGATATGGATAACTTATCTCAATTTCTATTCATACAAATAATCTCTAGTTTATTAATCTTGTCAAATCCTAACTTTATATCAAACACACCCTTAAGGTTGTGTTTCATAGGCAGATAATGGCAGATTAGTTAAATAATCATGTCTTATAAGTGTGTTTGGTACAAAGTTACTTAATCTTGAAAGCCCGAGTTTTATGGTCGGCCCGTTGTTATATTACTGTTTCGTTGCTATTATCTAACTCGGCTCCCCCCTAAGTTTATTTATCTTCGTTTGAACAGTTACCAAGTTAGAATCTAATTTTACGTAGATGCCCTTCAAAGAATTGACAACATACTTGCTTCTGCTTTGTTCATTTTCTGCTCCATCATTTTTTTTAAACCCAATTTAAACTCTATCTTACAATCTAAGCACAAGATTTGTCCAATATATATGAAAAAGATAAATTAACGAATGTTTTTGTGTTTATTTATAATGGGTTTACTTATAAGAATGGTAGCATTTGATAATAATATGTAAATAAATAATCAAATTAGATTACAATATATATATAAAAAAGGATTACAGAATATGAAAAAGAAAATAGTTTAGAAAATACAGGGAAGTGTCATAGGGTATATTTTTGTCTATAGTATAAAATGTAAGGTTATTTTTGTAAATTTCTAATTTAATCTTAAGTTTTATTTATGTACCAAACACTTATTTAACTTATCTTACTTTTATATCTTATCTACCAAACACTAATATAGATAATTTATCTTACTTCTTATTCGTACTAATAGTCTCATGCTTACTAATCCTATCAATTCCTAACTTCTAACCAAACACACCTATCATGAGTAACATCGGATATGACTAAATATACACCATAAATTTAAATCTTACTAAAAATTAGACACATTAAGTATATATTCAAAATTTCTAATCATATAATATGTACAATTTTTTTTGTATTTTTCTAGTTGATACAATCCATTTGTTCAATTCTATTTGCTGAATTGCAAGCATAAAAGAAAAGGAAAACGTATCCTAGTGAAAATTAGAAATGAAAATCTTCAAGTTTAGTGGTCGGCCAATAAGACAATGGCGAAAAATCTCATTGAATATACCGAAGAATCATCCCCACCAAACGTCAAAGAACGATAAGGTAAGAGAACGAAAAGCGTTATATCTTGATAAAATCAACAATTTATTAGATTGATTCTAGTAGTTCTCAATATTAACGTATGTCTGATAGAAAGTATGCGCGTATCTAACATATTGTACTCATAAGATAAAAAGGCATAAAAACATATATAAATAAGAGTGATTATACAATTTTTACGGTAAAATTGATTCTCACAATATATGTATATATATATTCTCTTTGAAAGCAAATGAGAAAAGAAAATTTCTCTACAATTTTCTCTCTTTATTCCTTTTTATTGGTGATGGATCATTTCTCGGATAGGAAGAAGAATTTAGGGTATCCATTTTTTTATATTTTCGCTCCAAATCATGTTAAGCCTCGATTCCACTTTAAAAAATATAAAGTAAAATAAGTGAAGAACCACATTATGGGATAAAAAATTTCATCATTTTCTTACAATTCCTTTTCATTTTCTACCAAAGAGAATACGCCCATATATTAATCATGTTTTTGATGACATTAAAGTCACAACACTTGCTTGTTAATATGAAATGAGATCAGTCCCTGTGAACATCATTTTCAGTAATCGCTACTTATGCGCACTGTTATGTGGATCAGACAATCTAAAATTTAGATTTTTTTATTAGGATAATTGTATTTAAAATATACAATTATGATAATCTCTGTAATAGTGGTATTATCTTTTTTTTTTTGTTTTTTTGAGGAAGGTATTATCTTATTAGTTATAAAGAAGTTAATGATGTCCACGTGTGAACGCTCCTCTAAATATGAAATTATGCCTAAAGGAGGAGTTGTACAAGTTGACTAGTTAATAATCTACAAATAGAGCACTTGGGGTTTTGGGGGGGTGGGTGTTGAATCATGACATGAGTGATGGGTGGTGGGCCCAAGAAAGTTAGGTTAGGAGGAGTTTTGGGCCCAACGGGCTTTTAATATAGAGACAATAATAGTGGTAGTGCAAAGCCCTCCCTCCCTCCACTTTTAAAGCCACCCAAATGGGGTTGTTTTCTTCCCTTAAATTGGTGGGCCTTCTTTTGTCTCTATCCTTTCCAACCCACCTGTTTGGTACCCTACACAGGATATGGTAGGATAATAATCTCATGATTATAATATGGAGATAATTATATTTCGGAAGTGTTTGGTAGAATAGATTAGAAACCTATATAACATTATATTGTTGTTTGGTAGAATTGATTAAAAACCATACTAACTTTAAGTTGGCTATTGTAACCTTGTATTAATTTTGAAATTACAAATATATCCTCTTTTATCTAAAAATGCATCTCTCTCACTCTCATAAAATCAATTTCCAGTGAAGAGCGAAGCAAAATCAAACGAAGAAAATCAATTTCCTTCATCTTCTTTCTTCTTTTTGCAGAAACAAGCCAAAAAGGAAAGGGAAAAAAAAAAGAGTGCTCAAATTGTCATAAACAAAGGGCATGTGGCATAAAATTAGATTAGGCGGTTAGACCCCCAATCTTCAATTAATATTTACCAATTTTTCTTCATCATTTTCGCAACAGCCGTAAGCAGCCACTTTGCCCAACTTCTGTAACTTCCTTGTTCAGCGCCGGCGGGTTGGTGGCGCAGAAGAGACGGCGACCACTCCTCTCTCCTAGCAGTTGGCATGGGCGGTGATACTTACGACAACTATGGAAATTATAAGAACTAAAAAAAATTATAAACGGGTCGAATTCGAATTCAGAGGTCGATCGTAGATCTGCTTCTTCTTTGTAGGAGCGGATGACCCCTTTGCAGTTTGCACCAGATTTTGTTGAGCGAGGTGGTAAG
>CM038111.1:15435584-15507572 GCA_001642375.2 Mentha longifolia
CCTTCACGAGAATAATCTTTCGAAGAAACTGTTCCATTTATCGCCTACAAAGAACAAAGACAATATATGTTTAAGATAAATACAGTTAACCATAACATGACATGCAATTTTAAATATACAAAGATCAGAAGATAGCTCCTGCATGTCTCAAACTGGAACTAGCAAAGCTTTAATGGATGCAAATTTTCTTTCATTAGAGATGCAGCTTTTATCAAATTAGCAAAAAATTCTAGTTTTTTTAAGGCATGTAAATTGATCACAGTAAATTAGGAGTACTAAATACCAGTCAACAATTTTCATTGTTAAGACCAGAGAACCATTAACATCTAGAGTCAAAAATTCTTGAATGATTTTATCATGTTCAGCATTTAGTTGCTTTTGTACTTTTAGACTCTCACATGCATGAAACTAATAGAGTAGTTACAAAATAAAGTTTCATCCCGTGATGAGTGCCACACAAACCTTAGCAGCCCTTGGAAACTGGGATTGTTTTGAGCTTGCATCATTGCTGCATGAACTAGTGGTGCCTCTGTTTGATTGAAGCTTCTGAATCGGAAAAGCATGGCATGTCTCTTCAGCATCCAAGATGGACAAACTTGGCTCATGCCCTGATGGTTTTGCATTTTGGGTTAGAGAATCTAGGCATTGGGAAGGTACAAAAGGCTCCAAGCTTGATTTGCTCTCTTTCGCTTCCACCTTATCACCTCTCTTCGCCTGCAAGGACACCTCGGATAACAAGCCTCCAATGCTTAAAGTGGTAAGATTATCATCCCATGGAGACTGGATTAAACCATGCCCTGCTTCGATTGATAGCATATCTGACTTGTTCTTAGCATGTAATGATGCTTCAGAAAATAATCCTCCGATGCTCACATCACCGGACCCCAGAAAGAGGGGTTGCAAGGATGATTCATTTTCAAGTTTCGTGCCCGTGCATCTTATATTACTAAACAGAGAATCTTCAGACAGCAGATCACGAATGCTTATGTCAGATGTTTGACTCGTTGGCAGCACGCAAGATCTGCTTACAGACCGGGATCTGATCCATTAATTTTACCCTGCATTGATATCTCAGATAGGAGGCCTCCTATGCTCACAGGGTCATATCGTCATCCCAAGGTACAGTTGGGGGAACTGGGTCAGCCTCAGTGTCACTTTGTCATCCTAACAAAAACAATACAAACATTCATGACCTAATAACCTCTGTAACAAAGATGATGAACTAGCCAACGAAGTGTGCATCTGTCAGAAATTCAATACATTTGACTAAATGCAAATTCAGTACAATCTAAGATGCAAGGGTGGTAGTACATCATCTAAAAACTCAATACTAAGCGGCGTAGCAGTACAGAAAGTATCGAAGCAAATCTTTTGAGATAAAAAGTTGCCAATATGATCCTTGCAAACCACTGCAGTCTTCTTCCTATTCCTACATTTTCTAATTCAAAAGATTAAGATTGCATTTGATTCTTGTAATTCATTAACATTTACCCCACTACATAAGCAATTTCAAACTCCATAAAACTTCTTCCAATATTCTACCTGTCCCCAAGCATAGGTCAGGAACTGTTTTAATTCCTTGTATTAAAAGAAATTGACCTAATTCCTATACACTATCATCTTCAAACAATATAAATGTCGCCTATTTTTCTCATCAAAAGCTCCAACTCTCAAAACATATAAATGCTGACAAGACATTTTTTTTTTGAACTGATGAACCTGAAAATTACCACCAAACCAGTAGGCACATCTGAAGCTTTAAGCTCATTCACATCTAAATGCGAAGTGTCATCAGGATTGTCTTGTTGTTGACCCGGCTTCACAAGATCCATCTATTTGTTGCTCTTGATGATTTTGGATCTCCAGAATTCTGGGAGAGCTCTTCTTGCCCTCAGAACTGGTATGAGCCTCTAGACTAGATTTACGAAGTTTGCCAAACATCTCAGGCTGATGATTGCACAACCAGCCATACCTAGAGATGAAAACAATAAAGTTAAAATTTCAAACTCCCAGTATGCTTTCTATGAAGCAAAACTGACTTGCTTCAGACCTTAAACGGAAAATGGAAGGACTGCCCACATCAACATACACCTCCCATGCAGTGAAGGCACTATCATTCAAAGTCCATCTTCTGCACGATACCAACTGTTCCAACTTTGTGTTATATGGAATAAGCATGAGTTGACCTGTCACTGTACTTGAACAACTCCACTTAGCATTCAGGTGCCTGACGACTGATGATATTCTCTTCCGAGCACTTAGTGTGAGCTCCAAAAATGGATGTGACCATCCTGTAATGAACCAACGACACAGAAAACTTTATCATCAAATTTTCTATTTTCTTGTATAGGGGTAAAGTGAGGCAAATTCTAGTACCTTCTCTAATCCTAGGCGAGTTTGTTCATTTATAGGGAAAAGCTGCAGCTTAATTTTGTAGATGGAATCTGTAGTTGAACTGGAGGATCCGTATGTGGCATCCTTATACTTTCTGCAGTAGACACAGAACAATAATATGAGAGCTTATAACGATTAAAAAAAAACAGACTAATGCTATAAGATAATACACAGACTTCCAAATACAATAAGATTTAATTTTTTTAAAACGAAAGTCATAGACATATGATATATGTAATGAGGGAATGGTTCATATAGAAATAAATCGTACTGTGTAAAAAATGCTAACATCTATACACAATCATGCTTAAATATACATGTAACCATAGTTCAATTATACACAAAGTGATGCATAAGTATTGTCATGCTTATTGTGTAATGCAATCATGCTTACTTCAATAGAAGAAGAAAGATGCAATAAACAAGAAGTTACCCATGCCATGTGCAATATTAATTCAAATTTATCCAATATCCCAACCTAAACAGCTCCGAGGCGCCTGACCAGTCCCATTTGCAGGTTTCTTTAAATTAACGCCTATGCATTCATCCTGGTCTATACTGATACAGCCTCTCTTTCTCGTTTTCTGTCTATAGGACTTCATGGAAGAGTACCTGCAAATGAAATCACTTGCTTGAGAATAAAAATAGCAGGATGCATTATTTCTCATCTTTCACTGTAAAGACAAACAAGATTAGCTCCAAATCATCTCCGAGCTACTCACATATCTAATAACGTTATCGAACTTCTCATGTCTCACGCGTATATGATAAAATAAAAAGCTATGTCAGATCTAAAAGCAAACAAACATAGGTGCCGAGCCAGCAGCTACACCATTGCATTCGCTAAACAGAAGCAACTACTGCGTATATTGCTCCAGAGAGAATTCAAAATCAAAACACAGTTAATTAAGGCATCAACTCTCCGATTAATTCTCCAGATATTTCACAACTAAAAAGAATTCGCTCAATACTCATGGCGGCGGATGGCATAAAATTAACAGATTATTTCCACAAAATTCGCAACACACAGATTCTGATAGGAGAGTACCTTGACGCAGCATGAACAGAGATATCGTTTGCTAATAGCAGGCGTAGATCCGGCTGAGATGGGGAAAACGGTGTGTGAAAATCGGCGGTGGCGGGAACAATTTGGATGTGAATCGCCGCTTTAATTTTTGGAGCCCCAATTTGAATTTTAATGGGGAGAGAGAGAGAGAGGGCTGCCTTACTTTTTCAGCTTTGTTTATAATTTTTCTGAGCTGGCCTTATTTATAAATGATGAGACCCAAATTCCAATGCCATCTCGTGCCATGTCAGCATCCATGGCTTTCATTTTCTTCTTCAGTTTTTTACCGGTTAAATGCACTAAAATAGATAAATTTTGGAATGATTTTTATTTTTAATAAAATCTTTTAAAAGTTTAAGGAACTATATTAATTTTATATCTGTTCAATTTTTTACATAAATTGAAACTCTGACAAAATTGTTTATAACGTGACAAAATTAATTATGACATGGAAACTTGCTCAAAATGACGTCGTATGACTTAAATTGAAATATATAAATAAATAAAAATGAATAAATTTTGTATATATACACTCCCTCTCTGTCTCATACACGTCATGTTTCTTTTTCGATAATAGTATGGTATTCCCTTGTCCCATAAATTTTAGCATGAGAATTAAGAGCATCTCCAGCAGAGAGCCCCTTTATTTCGGTGGAGAGAGTCATTTCTTTAAAATCGGTCACAGCCCAATGGCTCTCTCCCCGAGCTCTCTCCGATTTAATATATTATTTTTAATTCGATTCTTTTTTAATTTGATTGTCGATTTGATTTTTTTTTTCTGTTTTTAATTAAAAAATCAAATTTTTAATTTAATTTTATATTTTTTTATAATGAAAAATCAATTTTTAAATTTATTTAAAAAGAAAAAATCATTATTGATATCATAATGACGTCAGCAATGATGTCGCGCGGGGCTCAGTGAAGGTGCTGAGGAGCGAGGCAGGCTCGCCGACGGAGGGGCTCACTCCCCAGGCTCGCAGGCAGGAGCGAACCCCCTCCTCCCGACGCACCGGAGATGCCCTAAGTTTCGATAATCATGTCCCATAAACTTTAGCACGAGAATTAAGGTGTAATCTCTTCCCTATTAGTGCAGAATCCTAATAAAATTTATGAAGAGATTAACATAGACCCTCAAAATTATCAGTTATTTGGACTTGATTGAGGTTACATATAACTTATAAATGAGTCCAACTTGATCCCTTTTTAATTGAGATGTGTATCTACTCAAACTATGGATGCGAAGCACAAGAGAAACTAAATGGATATATCTATATATAGGATATTTCGACACATTGGATGTTCCAAAAGCATAAAAAAACAGAGAATCATGAAGACAATACTAGACAAACATAAACATGAAGAGAAACCATGTCTCCATTCAAACTAAATAATCCTTTCAACTTCGACCTATTCACTTCCAAGAGCTTTTTCCACACTTTAATCGACGACACTAAACTTCTTTTACACTTTCTTCTCACCTTTCCTTCTTTTAGCACCACCACCACCATATAAGTTCTCTGCTTTCGCATCTCCAGAGGGATTCTCCGACTCAAGAACATACACGGGACTTCAGTAAGGAGAGTCGTTGCCTGGACTATCAGCATGCATATCCATTGATGTATCATTAGAACTGAGAGGATTGGTATCTCTGTTTTGAATGGTGCTGTTTTCACTGCTCCGTGTAGCGTTGTTTGAGGAGAAACCACCCTGTGATAAGTGGTAGTGCTGGAGAGTGCGACGCACTGGACTAGAGAGAGCGTTTGAGAAAACAGAATTCTTACTTTGATCTGAATTTCCGGGTCGAATTCCTTGTCCAACAGCTGTAGGACCAAATGCATTAGAAGATATGGGAACTCCTCCTGTTTGAGGTAACTGCATTAAATTATGAGACTGCGGTTGCTGCTGCTGCTGTAGGGGAAGCCTTGGGGATGCCGGAGGTTCCTCTGTTCCATAATCAAGTTCATTCTGCATATATTAGAAATACGAAACAGTGTCATAACAATGCATTAGGACTTAAGTCTATTCAGCCTTTAACTAAGCCATCATATTAGAAATTGGACCGATAAAGAAACTGCTAATAACATGAACAAGAAATAGATTCAAGCTCCGTGAGATTCAACGAGCTACAGGACATCTACCAGTTATGAGACTTCATAATTAAAAGCAATGAGTTTAGTGCCTTCTTCCATGCTACATGTTATTTTCAAATGTAGGGTTATTAAATAACTTGCAGCCAAAACAGCAGCATCTGAATTTGTTTTGTGACCTTCAGAAACAATGCCTATTGAGTTTTAGACCACAATCAAAAAGGTCTTCTTATTCACACTAGCAATAAAAATATCTACAAATGCAGAAGAAGTTCTTACAGCAGTCAGCAGCAACAAATATCAGCAGGAACTTTTAATAGTCTTGAGAAGATATACACAATTTCTAGCCAAAACTCTCAAACCACAAGATAGAGCCACATTGCTCATAGTTCTTCACAAATAATATTATACTTCTCATGGGAATTGATTCCAACAATAGAGCTATCAAAGTTTAAATAAAGAAAATACAAATACTAACATATGCTCCGTTTCTAAATTAAAGTTATAAATTTAACAGGATTTGGATTAGAGGTTCACTAGTCTAACGAAACCATCCAGACCCAATGCTGAGTAAGACACTAATATCATAATCACATTCTTGGATCATTGCTCCAGCTTGGTGTTACTAAGTATGAGACCTAATATCATGATCACATTCTTCGATCATTCATCCAGCTAGGTGCAAGAATTCAAAAGTCAAAACCACATACACGATTACAGCTCATGTAACTGCTATTAGATACAATACACAATTTTCATTAAGAATAGAAACAAAGAAACAGAAAATCGAAGAAAAAGTAACATAAATTTTTTTGATTAGCAACCTCAAATTGTCAATCTATCAGTGAGTCAAGAGCAAACGACAACCCCATATAGCCATTATATACTAACCAAGAATTGATATAGCACACCATCACCAATTAAGAAGTCTTGGACATATCGTCCAACTTATAGAGTTGAAGAAGAAACCTGAACATATGCGAGTATGTCACCACTCATCACTCTAATCCCATGCTCTTGCTGTCTCTGAATCCAATTGTAAAGCTTTTCCTACGTTGATAAAAGAACATGAAATTATGAGCATTGTACGAAACATATAAACCACAAGAAGATCCATAATTGTCAGTGCTGGATTATAACCCTCAAAACTAAAGATTGATCATCTGTATCTAAAACCCAAAACACAACACCAATACACACAGCTAAAATTCACATTCAATATCGAGAAAAACCAGCAAGATTTCTTTGCTCAATTCACACGAATTCATCAGCTCAAAACTGTATAATCTTTTACACAACCGCTGCATTCTGGCATCTATTTTCATAATACCACGCTTATACCGTGAATAGATGACAATCGACAACAACTATAATCAACAACAAACAAAAACCATCAATTATAGCTGGATTAACCGAAACCCAGCCACAATTTCTTTGCAGAAAACAAAATTAAAGGATAAAAAAGGGGGGGCAAGGAAAGAGACCAGCGAGTGGCGTTCACCGGCTTGGAAGGAGAGGCGCTGCTGGTGCATCGCGTGTGTGTAGAGCTGCGAAAGAGAGTTGGCCGCGCTGCAGAAAGTGGTGTACATCCCTCGATCCACCTCGTCCAAACGCGTGGCGTCGGATTTCCTCTTCTTAGCCATTAACGGAATTGAGGAATTGGATTGAAATTAATCTCCGCAAAAACCCTAGATGGGGTTGGGGAAATATACACACAGAATGTTGTGCGTCTATCTATCTGTGTAGGTGGTGTGAAATTAGAATGAGGAAAGAAACAATTTTTATACATGGAGATGGAGAAAGGCTGGTAGGGTGGAGGGAGGTGGAACTTTTATTGAGCCACGTGGAATAACACGTGGCATTGTTGTTTGGTTTTTGTTAATTTCATATGCTGACGATTATGTTATTTATTTATATATTTATCTAGAAAATAATAAATATATTAAATCACGGTAGCAAAGGACCTTACAGAAAACACAACAAAGTTATCAAACGATCAGGAGAAATATTGCCACGGATGGGCAAGCTAAACTTTAACGGAGAGTATAGACGAAAAACCAACCTAAATAGATTTTGTGGTAATGCTGCAACCATTATAAAATCACCATACCTTCTCCTCATGATCAATCCCGCTATTAGGACATTTTCGCAGCATCTCGTTATACTTTTCCCAAGTTTTATAGAAAGATTCTTGATCGAGCTGCTATATATGAGTAACTGATGCCCTCAACTTCCTGCTCTTGCTCGGAGGAAAGCACTTGTTGGTCCGGAATAGTTGCACCGTCTCATTCCATGTCTCAACAGCTTCAACTGCTAAGGAATGGTACCTCGATCTAACTTCATCTCTCAAAGAGAACGAGAACAGCTAAATACTGATGGCATCATTCGTTACCCCATTCAACTTGATCGTATTGCATATCTCTTCAAAGTGTGCCAGATGAACTTGGGATCTTCAACTTGCCTTCTCTTCAACGATATGCAATATCTTCGATTTCAATGAACAATTTGATCACTTTATTTATCTAATTACTCTATATTCTCTCCACAAGTAATCATTCAACTATTCTCCTTGTGGGTGGTATAATTAAACCATAAGATAACAAGCAATCAATATTATCTCTATATATCAATAAACGTGGAAACCTGGAACAACTAATCAAAAGATTAAATTCTTCAACATTAAGCTCAAACCTTTTGGGTGTTGATTCATAACATGTCTTATGTTCTTTAATACTCCATCCGTCCCCCATATATATGTGAAGAGAGAAATGACACACAGTTTAAGATAAAGTTGGTGTAAAGTGGAAAAAGTAAGATAAAGTATGGAGAAAATGGGAAAAGTAAGAAGAAAGTGAGGGTGAATACATAAATTTGGTAAGAAAATCTTTCTATTTATGGAATGCACATATATATGGGGGATGTCCCAAACGGGTAATAAGTACAAATATATAGGGGGCGGAGGGAGTATAATCCTAATTATCCCATCTTGGATCTCGAATTACAACCAACTGAATAATAAAAAGGTGATCAATCAATTTATCATGAAAATACAATATGCACAAGAATACAAGATGAATAAGAATAAAGATGCAATTGAATAAATAAGATTCAAGTTCACAAATTGTTCATATATTTTCTACCAACAAAACTAACCACACATAGTCATGTCATAACAATCTAAAACAAAATAAAGCATGAAATTAAAAACAATCGGATTGCAATTGTTCTGCCTCTTCAGGCCCTTGTTCTCATTTTCTCTATTTTCTAATTTCGTATACCCCTATAATATATATGGATGAGATCCCGTACAAAAGAGACTTTTCGTAAAAAATAAAAATGATGCATCTTGTGCACAAATATAATGCACGATATGTACAATTATAATGCATCTTGCATCATAATGCATTGTCTATATAATCATAATGCACTGGTCATCATAATGCAGTTTTAGTATAATCATAATACACCATTCAATATTGACCATAGATCACACTAAGATCAATGGTTCAGATCACTTCTCATTTATTACGGAACATGTCTATTGTACATGATATCTCCACTATATATATATATATATATATATAGAGCACTGATGTGCTGAGCGACTATTTTACCCGACTAATTTGAGCGACTAATTCGGTAGTTCCACGTCATAAAAAAATGTGATTTTTTTTCCCCTTCTATTATTTCTCCCTCCTCTATTTCTCTCTCTCTTAATTGATAATGGCAATGGCGATGCTTCTCTCTCTACTGATGAAGGCTTTCATCAAGCAAGCATTTGCGACGCGATTGACGAGATTTTCATATATAATCTAAATCTCTTGCTTCATTTTGTTGCTTGATCTCATTATTAGTTCTGCAATTTGTCCATATCCTTTCTGCTAATTAATTGACATTTACTCAATTCAAATTTGAAATTGATAAATTCTAATTAGAAATTACTAAACCCTAATTAGGAATTACTAAACCCTAAGCCAATTTATTAAACCCTAAGTTGAATTTGCAACTAACCAAATGCATACAAGTTCATAAAATAAAGAAGAAGAAAATTATTGGGGATAGAAAAAAGAAAAAGAAAACAATGGCGGTTGAAAAAGAAAAGGAATATATGAAATGTAATAATTTGGAAAGAGAAAGAAATAAGAAACGTGAATAAGTAAAAAATAATAATTAGGAACACCATTAACAAAAACATCCCCATTCCTCCAAAAACCCTAGCCGTCAGAGGTTTTTGTGAGTGTCGTTTTTCGGCGAAATTCGTCTGCGACGTGTTCCTCATTTTATGAGTGTAGTTTTTAGGCGCGATGGACCCGTGCGACGTGGCAAAACTTGTTGAGGAGCTAAAGCTTACAACAGAAGCACAGGAAGATGGTATTTCTTTAACTCCAGATCTGGTGGCCCTCACCCACGAACGTGCAGCTCGATGTCTCGTTAGCAAAATCTTCGCCTCAAGAGTGACAAATCGTGAAGCTCTGCGTACCAACCTTCCGCGTATCCTACAAATCCACAATAATATTGATGTAGAAATCGTCGGAGATAATCTATTCTTGGTGGTATTCTCCTCTCTGTCTGACCGGAAACATACCCTTCTTCATGGCCCATGGCATTTCTTCCAGAGCCTAATGATATTCAAGGAACTGAAAGGCCTGCAGAAACCCTCCGAGGTACGATTCGATGATTGTTCTCTCTGGATCCAACTGCATAATCTTCCTGTATCATGTATGGATCCCACTATCATTCATAGAGTTAGGGAAAAACTTGGCATAGTGGAGGAAGTGGATATGGGAGAGGGGGGAAATTGTTTGGGTATGTATGCCAGAGTTAGAATTAGAAGACCTGTGGGCTTACCGCTCAGACGGTGTATCTCCTTAAATCTTCCCCAACATAATGATATTGTACTTATTATCCTTCGATATGAAAGACTGCCTGATTTCTGCTTCGCGTGTGGTCGCTTGACCTATACTATCCGTGCTTGTGATGATGCAAGTGCTGATAAAAAGAATCTTCAATTTGGGGTTTGGCTTAAAGCAGGGCGAACGATGGACATCAGAAGAAAACAAACAAAAGAAGATGATGGTACAGAGGGGCGAGGACCTACTAATCTTTATTTGGCCAAAGAGAGCTTAGATGGGAGATCTACTAATACCAATATAAATACTGCGATAGTGGAGGTTCAACCGGCAGTGGCATCTAGAGGGGAAAAACATAAAGAGATGGATCAATCAAAAGAAGGGGACTACATTGTTGGGCTTCTCCAATATTCCGATAACATGATTGTCGAAACTGAACCTGTTGGTGAATTGAGCTCCACCAAGAGTCCTTCCAATACGCCACAGAAAAACCCTCTCAGAAGAAGCTGGAAGAGGTTAGCACGCAATTCTTCTGACAATAGCCATACTTTTGATGCTCTGAATTCGTCTGATAAAGATGTCCAGACCGAGAAGAGGAAAGCCACATATGATCAAGATGAGTTTGTGATCACGAAATATAGCAAGTGGGAGGATGACAAAATGAATATTACAAGGAGGGACTCAACAACTGCTACTAATGTTATATCTTTACTAGCGGCGGAGGCTGTTGAGCAGCCCCGCCGGTCGCAATGAGTTGCCTAGTTTGGAATGCCCGTGGTCTGGGGAATCCACGAGCATTCCACGAGCTTCGTCGGCTTATTGCTGACTTCTCCCCAGCTATTGTTTTTATTTGCGAGACTAAAATTCGTTCTGTTAACTGTTCTTGGTGGCGATCTTTCTTTGGCTATACAGGTATGCTAGTGGTTGATGCAAAAGGAAAAAGCGGTGGGCTTATCCTTCTATGGAAAGAGCCTGCTCATGTAACTATTCGATCTTATTCATCTGGACATATTGATTGTGGGGTGCTGATGGAGGAATCACTATAGCGCTTCACAGGTTTTTATGGTAATCCAGACTGCAATCTAAGAGTCCACTCGTGGGATTACTTCGCAGACTTTATGAAAACTCGGATTCTGACCAAGTGGCATGGCTAGTTGGGGGTGACTTTAACGAGATACTCCGTCTCCAGGAGAAAAGTGGGGGCAGAGGCAGAAATCTGAGACAAATTGAAATGTTTCGACAAGCTACTGCTGACTGCAATCTACAGGATGCTTTTGAAGATCAGGCTGGGTTTACTTGGAGCAACAAGAGAGCGAATGATTCTGAGATCAGGGCAAGATTAGATCGGTTTCTTATGAATTCAAAATGGCTGGAGTTATTCCCCCACGCGGAGTTCAAAACCTTGGATTACTATGGTTCAGATCACCAGGCCTTACTTCTCTCACTGAAACAAGATGTTAATGCCCACTTCTTTGAAGGTAAGAAACGCTTTCATTTTGAGCAGAAGTGGTTTCTCGAGGATAATTTTGTTAATGATTTTCTTATGAACTGGTTTAGCTCCTCAGAGTTAGACTCCCTACCTTGCAAATTGGAAAAGAGTAAGAATTTTCTCACTGCCTGGGCGGGTTCCCGGTTTAATGGGATGGGCAAAAAACTGAAAAAATTAAGAGATGAGAGGGTAAAATGGTTGAAGCTCGAACCCTCAAGAGCGAGTCAGCAAGAAATTGAGCGACTTACTGCGGAGATTGAGAAATTGCTTGAGTTGGAAGAGGTTCACTGGAAACAACGCTCTAGAACTATTGGGCTGGGCGATCGAAACACCTCTTACTTCCATATGCACGCCTCCGAACGACAACGGAAAAACACTATTAAGGGACTATTTGATGATAGGGGAACCTGGCAGAAAAATGAAGAGGATATTGTTGGGGTTGTGATCTCTTATTTTAATAATTTATTTAATTCTTCCAATCCAACAAATACAGACATTGAGGAAGTTATGAAGCATAACATTCCCACATTATCCAGAGATGCGTGTGATTTTCTCTCTCGCCCCTTCACAGTAGAAGAAGTTAAGCAAGCTGTCTTCCAAATGCACCCCACAAAAGCACCTGGTCTAGATGGCTTCCCACCTGTCTTTTACCAAAGGTTATGGCCTGCTATTGGTAACTTGGTGACGACAGAGGTCCTAGAAATTCTGAATATGGGCAAAGATATTAAGAGTTGGAATGAGACTAATATTGTCCTAGTGCCTAAAGTGAAGAAGCCTTGCCACATGAAGGATTTCAGGCCTATTAGTCTCTGCAACACTACATACAAGATTGTCTCGAAAGTTATTGCTAATCGTCTGAAAACAGTCATCGAGCAGGTGGTGGACCCAATGCAAAACGCATTTATAAAAGGTCGACTTATCTCTGATAACATTATTGTGGGTTTCGAATGTTTACATTGGCTGCGGCAACAAAAAAAAGGTAAGTCGGGATATTCCATCGCCAAATTGGACATGAGCAAAGTCTACGACCGAGTGGAATGGGAATATCTCCAGGCTATTTTAAAAACTATGAAGTTTCCGATGAATTTTTTGGAATTGATTATGAAATGCATCACTACAGTAAAATTTTCTTTCGTAATCAATGGGAAAGTCTATGATGGTGTGAAGCCCTCTCGTGGCTTAAGACAGGGAGACCCTCTATCCCCTTTCTTATTCGTTTTATGTGCTCAAGGTCTATCCTCTATTTTGGTTAGTTTTGAGAACCAACGACTCTTCAAAGGAATTCGTATTGCTCAAGGAGCACCTTATCTATCACATCTCTTCTTTACAGATGACAGCCTCCTTCTCTTCAAAATTGAGGATCATGGAGTGCATAATATACGAAGGGCACTTAACTTATACTCAAGAGCATCCGGTAAGTGTAATTTTGATAAATCTGCAGCCATCTTTAGCCCATGTGCGAGTAGTCAAATGATGGACTTAATCACGAATGAGCTCGGCTTTAAACAGGTCCAAGAACACTCCTTCTATCTAGGCCTTCCTACTTTTTCTGCTCGCAAGAAACGGCTACAATTCAATTTTCTCAGAGAAAAAGTTGGACGCAGGGTACAAAGCTGGAAAAGCAGATATTTCTCCATTGGTGGCCGAGAGGTACTCATTAAATCTATTCTGCAGGCCATCCCCATTTATGCCATGTCCTGTTTCCGTATCCCATCTAGCTTATGCTTGGAAATTGAAAAACTTTGTCAGAAATTTTGGTGGGGTGATCTGGAATCAGAGAGGAAAATCCACTGGGCCAAGTGGGATGAATTATGCAGGCCTAAAAATCTGGGAGGTATTGGTTTTCGAAAGCTGGAGGCCTTCAATCAAGCTCTACTTGCTAAACAGATTTGGCGGATTATTTTGTATCCAAACACCCTGGTTGCTCGTATCCTTAAGGCAAAATACTTTTGTAAAATTAATATAATGGAAGTTAAGGTTACATGTAACTCATCCTTCATTTGGCGCTCACTGTGTTGGGGACGCAGCCTCCTTTATGAAGGTCTACGTTGGAAGGTAGGAGATGGAAAGAAGATATGTGTCTTTAAAGATGCATGGGTCCCATCCTTTAATTCTGGGAAATTAATTTCGAAGTGGGACATTGATGATGATTTGAGAGTGGCTGATCTCATCCAAAACGGTGTCTCTTGGGATAAAGAGCTTATTACTGCGTTATTTCTACCGGTGGAAGCCAACGCTATACTTTCTATCAAACTACGAGGCTCGGAGTCTATGGATCAACGCTATTGGAAATTCACAGAGGACGGCATGTATTGTGTCAAATCAGGCTACCTGGCTGCGTTGAGCTACTACAAACCTCGAGAACATTGTACATCACCGCCTACTAATGATGATTTCAAAAAGTTATGGAAGCTTAAAATCCCACCAAAAGTTAAGATTTTTGCTTGGAGGGTGCTACGCGGCTTTATCCCTGTAGACGTTGCGCTGAAAAGAAGGCATATCCCAGTACTTGGATTTTGTTCATGGTGCAGGCGCAAATCTGGTACGCTTACTCACTGTCTTATCTATTGCGAGGTGGCTCGAGGTGCTTGGGAACAATCGATTTTTTGGGATACTCTCCAAAAACTCCAAAGTCTGCCCATGGATAAAATTTATAACTCAATTCGCATGAACATGGGATTACATAATTTGGAATTATGGCTTATGTTATTGTGGGAAGTGTGGAATGAGCTCTGCAAAATCAAACATAATAACCAGCCGGCCATTAGTCAAGGTATTCTTGAACATACTGTGCTCCACCTTGATGCTTTTAATAAGGCTCAGCTTAAGCTAAAGTGTTCAAATCGTCTTTTTCCAAAGGTTGGAGAGGCTAAATGGCGAGCACCACCGAGGGGACGATTCCGTTTAGATGTTGATGCCTCCTTTAGAGCTGAACTCGACATTATGGGGTTGGGGATTGTACTGCGGAATTATTGTGGGGAGATAATGGCTGCCATGGCAATTCCTTGTCCTAAATCTGAAACTATACTTGTAGGGGAGCTCTCAGCTATTCTTAAAGGAATATACTTGTGTAGAGACCTTGGCGTGGACTCGGTGTTGGTTTTCTCTGACTCGATTCTTGCCATTAGAATGCTCACCGGTGGGAATGGAAGTCACAGCGTGCTTTGCAGTGACCTTATCAGTTCAATAGCAATTGCTCGGGAAGGACGGATCAATGATTTCTACCATATGAGAAGATAAGTTAATCGTGCAGCGCATTCACTTGCAAATTTTGCCTTTTCTATTGATCATGTAATGGTTTGGAGATCTAGCTTTCCAGCTTGGCTTCTAAACATTGTACATGATGATTTGAGTTCTGATTGAATGAAAATTTCTTTTGCCTCAAAAAAAATAATAATAATTAGGAATATCTGATGTGGCTGGAAACGTGAGTCGCTCACAATGTCGCTTAGTATAGGCGCTCAGCATATCAAAATCATATATATATATATATACATATATATATATGTATATATATATATATATATATGCGAATAAAGCTACCGGTGGATTGGGAAGGAATAAATCAAAATTTGGGAAAAAGCGCGTGAAACAGAGACTTCGGCGGGTTTAGAAGTGACAAGGGCTTGGTCGCACGCACCTGGCTAGTGTCGGTCACCGAAAGTTGAAGTGCGACTGGGTCGCAGTCATGTTTAGGTGGTGTCGCCTTACTCCAAATTTTAGACTCTTGGTTTCGAGTGACATATGCTGGCTCCCAAGATGCGCCTGGAGCTTATTTATTTATTATCTTATCTGACTGAGAAGCCAAGTCACACTCCGTTTACTATATAATCAATGAATGCTGAGTGGAAGTATTCATCCCTATGTGAGATAAATTGGGCATAGGTCAACTGACCGAACCATTATAAATTCAGTGGCTAAGTGTTATTTTTAGTTTTGCTTTTAACTGTAATTCATATTTAATCTGAAAATTTACTTCACTCCAATCTGTTTCAAATTGCAACTCAAGTCACTGACATTGCATTAAACGGATTGGTTATATCTGATCACGTTTTCAGTAAAAAAACCAAAAAAAATATTTTCTTTTCAGATAAATGAGTATACTAAGGCCTACACATTTTTTTCGCATAATTTGAGTAATTGTTAGTCCATAGAGCAGTCAGAATGATTCGTATCAAGTATCAAGTCCACTTTTAATATTGAGAAATCAAAAAATTGTAAAAGTGTGACACATATGTATTCACACCATTTACACGTATTAACTCATTTCGGGATCAACATATAATTTATGTTATATATATATAAATAAATAACAATGATGATATTAATATTAATAGATTATTTAAAGGTGTGTTCTCTTATACTAAAAAGGACTAAACTCTTAAAATTTCTACTTATGAGAACATAGATTTGTGTGGGATCTCATCTTATCGCATCAATAATTTTGTTAAGAATCACGAAGAGTTTGAAATGGATACATTGAATTAGAGAAATTAACTTCAAATTCGAGGAACCCGATCTAAAACCTGGAAGGGCAAATGAAAATACACAGCAAAATTTAAGGATAAATAGTTTTTATATGCTGTTGTCGTTTTCAGCTGCACCAGTTCTATGTACTTAATCTCTATACATTATTGGAGAGAAAATCATGTTCGGATCGGATTCGAAAAATTATTCTAGTAACTTAACCTGAAAACCCATTTCAAGACTATGGATTTCTCATTTCATCTATGCTGCGGTTATTGATTTTGACGTACAAGGTAAAGTTATTAATTAGTGTATAAATCCATACTCCCCTATATTAGTAAAAATAGTAACAATTTTGTAACACAATTTTATTAAATGAAAAAAAAAAAAAAAAGCGAGGAGTAAATATTGAATAGTGGCAACATCTATTTTTTTAAAATCAATAATAACTAAAAAAATCTTGTTTTAGGAATAATATACTTCATCAATCTCATTTATAATGAGTCATTTTTCATTTTAGCTCATTGATAATAAGTTTATTTTCTAAATTGACAAAATTTTAAATCTTATTATCTTAATTAAATTAAATTATTAGCCTTATCTATCAACTGCATGTATATCGAATTATAAAAATTTAAATTATCATAAATTTTAGATTTGATCTCCAACTTTTTACGATTTTTATACTGCATTAGAAATCTTGATACGATCTTTTGATTAAGATTAATCATCAATATATTATTATGGATATATAATGGTCTAATTTTAAAAGATAAAATCTACAATATTAAATATTAAACTTTATATCTAATTGAAACTCTAATAAAAACTTAACCAAAGAAAAATGGTGGGAGGGGTATTTTTTATAAGTACTCCATCCGTCTCATTCTACTTGAATAGTATTTCTTTTCAGGTCGTCCCACTCTACTTGATCAAATTTTGGGAAATAATTAGGACCCTTATCATTCTACCATTCACCCATCTCTCAGTACGTATCCCAACATAATTTAAATTGTAAACGTTAAATTATCATAACTTATTCGTTTGTTCTTCGACTTCTTATGATTTTTATACCAAATTAAATGTCTTGATACAATATTTTATTTAAGATTAGATATGCATCTATCATTCTCTAATTTTAAAATAACGAAATTAACATTAAAAAACTAAACACTACACTTCTTTATACGAAAGAACATTGCTCTAACTAGATGAAAAACTAGATGAAATGGAGGGTGCATAACATGATTAATGTGATTTTACTCCGTAGTTTGGAGCAAATAAAAGAAGACATAGGTAAAAAGGCAATAGAATCTTTGATTAGAAGAGACAGTGACGTATGCCATCCCATCCTCTAATCCCGATCACCCGTACGTGGAAACCTCCACAGACTAACTGTTTATTGATTGCTGTAATTTCCCTTCCATTCTAGAGAGAGAAACACCTTACCACTCCATTCCATTCATTTCATTTCATGGAGAGGAAGAGAGGACGAGAGAGAGATAGAGATGTCTGATGTTTCACATGCCAGCTTTCTGAATTTGTGACTGTTTCCACTTCCTCATAATTGAACTCTCTCTCTCTCTCTATCCATTCCACACTCTGCCTAGTAGCTTTGACTCTCCCCTCCCTCAGCTTTTTCACCTCTCAGAACCAACCAATCTATTCTCTTTCTCCTCCAATAATGGAAGAAACACAGAGCTAGGGAGAGAGAGAGAGGTAGCCATAAAAATCTAGTCTTTGCTGAAGATGCATGCCCAGAAGAGTCTCCTCCTCCACCACCACCACCACCACCACTTTCTCATCTTCCTCCTCCTATCTCTATCATCTTCCGCCGCCGCACGCGGCGTCTCCGGCGACTCCCACCACCTCCTCTCCTTCAAAGAATCTCTCCCCGACCCCAACCAGCTCCTTGACTGGCGCCCCACTATTTCCCCATGCAATTTCAGCGGCGTTTCTTGCAAATACTCGAGAGTTTCCTCCATTAACCTCTCCAATCACCACCTCCACACAAATTTCTCCACAGTCGCACACTTCCTCCTCTCCCTCCAAAACTTAGAATCACTTTCCCTCAAAAACGCCAACATCTCCGGCACCATCTCTCCCTCTCCTAACCTCTCGTGCACCACTTTCCTCAACTCTTTAGATCTAGCTGAAAACGCCATTTCTGGGCCGATTTCCGATCTCTCGACGCTCCAACTCTGCCCCAGTTTGTTCTTCCTCAATCTTTCCGGAAACACAATGAACCCTTTTGATGAAGAAGCGGTTAGTACAGTCTCTGGGTTAGCCTCTCTTCACGTTCTTGATCTTTCTTACAACAAAATCTCAGGCGAAAACGTGGTTTCATGGCTCTTGTCGAACGAGTTTCCTCAGCTGCAGCACTTGTCTTTGAAGGGCAACAAAGTTGCAGGCACTTTACCTGAGCTCAGCCTCAACAATTTGGTGCACTTAGATCTCTCCTCCAACAATTTCTCCACCAAATTCCCAGTTTTGAACGAATGCTCAAGTTTGAAGCATTTGGACTTATCTTCCAACAAATTCTATGGCGATGCTGAGAACTCTTTCTCCACGTGCCCGAAGCTCAGATTCCTTAATCTCACCAACAACCAGCTCACAGGTGCAGCTCCTAAGCCAGTTGGGGGTTTGCAGTTTGTCTACCTCAAGCAGAATCATTTCCATGGCGTTTTCCCACTCACTTCAACTTCATCTGATTCTTGCTCAGCCCTCTTGGAGTTGGATCTTTCTGTAAACAATTTCACCGGCACTCTCCCTCAGAATCTTGCTCAATGCTCTGTTCTTGAGCTCCTCGACGTTTCCGGTAACAATTTTTCTGGCGAATTACCTATTGATACACTCTTGAAATTGAGTAGTTTGAGGGTTTTGAGGATGTCTTTCAATAATTTTGTGGGGCCGGTTCCTGATTCTTTGTCAAGATTGGTGAGTTTGGAGACTTTGGATTTGAGCTCCAATGGTTTATCTGGTTCAATCCCTTCAGGGCTTTGTCAAGATTTTAGAACAAGCTTGAGAGTGTTGTACCTTCAGAACAACCTGCTTACAGGTGTTGTACCTGGGAGTTTAAGCAACTGTTCTAAGATGGTTTCACTTGATCTCAGTTTCAATTACTTGAATGGGACAATCCCTCCTAGTTTAGGGTCCTTGTCCCAACTGAAAGATTTGATCTTGTTGTTGAATCAGCTCAGTGGGGGAATCCCACAAGAGGTGATGCACTTGCAGAGTTTGGAGAACTTGATTCTTGATTTCAATTACTTGACTGGTTCCATACCTAGTAGCCTTAGCAACTGTACTAACTTGAACTGGATTTCTCTGTCGAATAACCGGTTAACCGGGCCGATCCCGTCTTCGTTAGGCCTTCTCGTGAATCTGGCGATTCTGAAGCTCGATAACAACTCCTTATCTGGGAGGATCCCAGCAGAGTTGGGAGATTGCAGGAGCTTGATTTGGTTGGACCTCAACACGAATTTCTTGAATGGGAGTATTCCGCCATCTCTCTTCAAAGAATCCGGCTATATAGACGTGGCGTTGCTCACGGGGAAGAGATACGTCTACATCAAGAACAACGGGAGCAACCAGTGCCACGGAGCTGGGAACTTGCTCGAGTTTGGAGGCGTGAGAGACGAGGAGCTGTACAGGATTTCGACGAGGCATTCTTGCATCGTTGGCCTTGTGTGGCGAGGCATCACTCAGCCGAACTTCAATCACAACGGCTCCATGATTTTTCTTGATCTTTCGTATAATAAGTTGGATGGTAGCATTCCAAAGGAGCTTGGCTCTATGTACTACTTGTTTGTGCTCAATTTGGGGCACAATGAACTCGATGGTCCTATCCCGGACCTCGGAGGCCTAAAAAACATTGCGATTCTCGACTTATCCTTCAATAAGCTGAATGGGAGCATCCCACAATCTTTCACTAGCCTTAGTAGTCTTGTAGATATTGATCTCTCCAACAATAATCTTTCTGGGATGATACCTAATTCAGCTCCTCTTGATACATTCCCGGATTATCGATTTGTGAATAACTCGGGACTTTGTGGATACCCTCTTCCTTCTTGTAGCTCTGCATATCCTTCGATAAGCAACGAGAGGCGTAGACCTAACAGGAAAGAAGCATCCTTTGCAGGGAGTGTGGCAATGGGGCTAGCATTCTCTCTCTTCTGCATATTTTGCATGGTAATTGTGGTTATGGAGATGAAGAAGAGGAGAAAGAGGAAGGAGGAAGCAATGGAGGCTTACATAGAGAGCCAGTCGAATTCCGGGACAGTGTGGAAGATGAGTGCTCGTGAAGCACTAAGCATAAATCTTTCAACTTTTGAGAAGCCTTTGAAGAAGCTGACCTTTGGTGATCTTGTTGAGGCCACTAATGGCTTCCACAGTGGAACACTTGTAGGTTCAGGCGGATTCGGAGACGTGTACAAAGCCGTGTTGAAAGATGGCACCGTCGTAGCAATCAAGAAACTCAAGCATGTGAATGGGCAAGGAGATAGAGAATTCACTGCAGAAATGGAGACAATAGGGAAGGTCAAGCACCACAACTTAGTCCCGCTCCTCGGCTACTGCAAAGTCGGAGACGAGCGCCTTCTAGTGTACGAGTACATGAGGTACGGAAGCTTAGAAGACGTGCTCCAAGATAGGAAGAAGCTAGGGATGAAGCTGAGCTGGGATCAAAGGCGTAGGATCGCCATTGGAGCAGCTCGTGGGCTAGCATTCCTCCATAGCTGCACCCCTCATATAATCCACAGAGACATGAAATCGAGTAACGTGCTTCTAGACGAGAAGCTAGAGGCACGAGTCTCCGATTTTGGGATGGCCAGAATGATGAGTGCAGTTGACACTCACTTGAGCGTGAGCACGCTTGCAGGGACACCGGGCTACGTCCCCCCCGAGTACTACCAGAGCTTTAGATGCTCCACGAAAGGCGACGTCTATAGCTACGGAGTCGTTCTTCTCGAGCTTCTCACCGGGAGGCGGCCTACGGATTCGAGCGATTTCGGGGAGAGTAATTTAGTGGGGTGGGTGAAGGAGTATTGTAGGATGAGAGTGAAAGATGTGTTTGATCCCTTCTTGATGAGAGAGAGAGAAGATCCAAACTTAGAGGTGGAGCTTTTGCAGCACCTGAAAATAGCACGTGCATGCTTGGATGATCGGCCATTGGAGAGGCCCACCATGATTCAAGTAATGGCCATGTTCAAGGAGATTCAAGCAGGGTCTGGGATTATGATCTCTGATGTTGAAGGAGTAGAGATGAATTACATTATAAAGGAAGGGAGTGAGATGAGTAAGCCATGATGATTAATCAAGAATTATGATCAATTAATTAAGTACATATATATATTTTCTTGAAATTGTAGAATAGAATAATTTGTTGTGTATTTTGCCTAGGTAGTGCCTCAAGGGAATTGATAAATATAGCTCGAGTTTGTATGTGTTTCACTAGATTCAAATGTGATATAAATCAAAAGTTCTCTCTTTTCTATTCTTGTTTTTTCCCCTTTAATTGGGCGATAAAATTTCTTGATCTTCTTTCCTTCCTCCCTTTTTAATTGTTTCAAATAGTAGTTTGCAATATTCGGGATGTAATCATCTATCTCAAAATGGTGTCTCAATGGTATCTCAATATTCAATTTCTATCATTTTTATATTATTTTTTATAAAAATAAAAATATTATAATATAAATTTTTCAACTCTAATATACTAATAAAAGTGAAATTAAATGTTAAAAAATAATTATAAACCCTAAGGAGTATGGGTGAACCCTTGAAAATAATCATAAAATTAAACTAAATCATTATAAAATAAATTTTTTAATATTTTTGCTTAAAACTAGTAAAAATTGAATTTTGAGACACCATTGAGACATCATTTTTGGGATAGAGGATCCCAAGTCGCAAAATTCGGTGCATTTTCTTTCATACTTATTTATAATTAAACTGTAACTTTAAAGACTTGAATATATTTGTGTAAGTACATTTATATTGTTGGGACTGGAAAAAACTATTTTGACTGTTACTATAGAGAGATTACTCTTATATAAAATTTGACGTAGAAAATAGTTTTTTTTAAGTGTTCAATAGAAGACATGTTTAACTACATAAATATAAATCCATTAACAAATTTATGTACCTAATTAATAGTTTAGGTAGACCTAACGTAGCTGCAAAGCTACCGGTAGTGAGAAACGATTGTCTTTTAAACCACCGCTCCGTTGGAATGTATATTAAAACAATTACTCAAATACTCACACAATTTGACTATCGAAAGACTTACAATCTCCCAACAATCACTCAAACACTCACACAATTTGACTATCGAAAGACTTACAATCTCCCAACAATCACTCAAACACTCTAACACAATTATAACAAACTCAATAATGGGTTTAGAATGAATTTCTAACTAAGAATGATCATTTCCAATGTAGAACAAAGATGATAGACATGATAACTCTACTAAGGCTTGGAATGTATATGATATGCCTAAAAATGATGGAGTTGTCTCGAATAAATGAAGAACACTTGAATAAGTGATGTTGATGTTCTTGCTTTTCTTTGAATGAGATCTGTGGGGGGTTCATGAATGCTTGGTAGTTTAACGCTTTGAAACTTGCGTGTGAAACTTTTAACTTTGTGAGCACTCATAAAACTATTCGTTAAGTGATACGTGAGCAATTTTTTCATGGTACTGATTCTTCAATCTGTAAAGTTAGAAAGAAAAAAAAAATACAACTCCCTAACACTGGAGTTGTGCTGACCTATAATGCTACTCATGAACATCATCTTTTCATAGTGACACATGAAGATTTTAAAATTAATCAAAACATACATCTTTGAAAGATCAGTTTGATTCCAAAATTCTCATTTAACACAATATCCTAACATTAGGGTCCCCTTTTGGCCAAAAGCCTAGCGCGCACCCTCGCCTAGGCCTAGGACTGGGCCCGACTATAAAACCGATTTCAACCAAATTATTATCATGAATTAATTATCACTTACTCCCTCCGTCCCGCCTAAATAGCTACGTTTGTTTTATTGACTCTTTCGGCACGTGTTTCCACCGAAACCTAGTACGGGTTTTAAAATATAATTTTGAAGTATTTTTTCTTTTACGGGATACTACGACACTCGTACTATCCCGTAAAAGAAAAAATACTTCAAAATTATATTTTAAAACTCGTACTAGGTTTCGGTGAAAACGCGTGCCAAAAGAGTTAATAAAGCAAATGTAGCAATTTATATGGGACAGAGGAAGTATTATGAAACAAAATCTATATAAGATAAAATAAAATAAATTCTACCATTAAAAACTAAATAAATGTTGATTGTACTCTATCTATACATGCATGCAAATGCGAATCAAGTCGGTCATGGAATTCATGAGCAAGGACAAGAAATTTGTGTTTTCGGTCGGTAGGGCGGGCCTTCGTACTCGTGCCACCTATTTCTTTTTTGTTTTTTTGCTCTCATTTTTTCCTATTTCGTAAGCAGTCCCCTATCGTTGTCATAATCAAATAATTGCATGAATTTTTGAAAGAAAAGAGAGAAGGAAAAATGAAAAATCTCGCATTCAGTGTACTAAAACCCGGATTGTCATCGACCCACCCGCATTTGGACCAGAAGAATCGGGTTGACCCGTTACTTTCCTTTTGAAGGATTTGATCTCCAAATTGTGGTTTCATCAACTTAACTAGCCCTTGCCCGCCGGCTTCGCACGGGCAACTATGGGTGGTTTTTTTTTTCTTTGTTTTTTTTACAAATAAGGTGATTTATATATATATATATATGTATATATATATATATATATACTAAATTTAGTACATTTTATAAATATTGAGATATCAGATATCTATAATTTAGCTGTATAAATGCTCTCTCAATAAATACAAAATTTTGGCTTGTAAATAGCTATGTGTATAACATCATTTTATATATTTTTTGAATGATGTATTATATAAACCGGGTAAATATTTAAAATTCTTGAAAATATTCATTCCCTCTTCATGTGACTTTTTTTTGGACATCTTCAAATTACATGTTATTTTCCAGTATGGAAATTATTCTTCTACACTGTCTTATTTTTAAACTTTGAAATTATATTTTATTTACAAAAGAAAAAAGTAGATTGGTCCACCACTTTATCCTTTCTCTCAACAACTGGTGCGTCGTTTTACACCAAAAATAATTTCGACTTTCGGTTGGTATGCCCACATTGCTCAGACAGTGGTAAGCAAGATCGTCTCCCAAGGGATCGGCGAGATTTCTTCTAAATTTCCAACTGCCAAAATATGAATTTTTAATAAACTAACTACAAAAATAAATAAGAAAATAAATAAACAAATAATTAAAAGACAGCTTTAGTTTTAGTTCAAACAAATTAAAAACGATTCCGGCAGCAGACAAGTTCAGCCTTAGCTCAATTATTCTGATCCTCGATGCAAAGATGACTCTAATTTAATGCAAACAAATCAGTTATGACCACCGAAGATGCTTCTGACGCGATCTTATTTCTCCATAAATTCTCGATAACTAGGAAGACGCTTCACCAGTTATTTCCCTAATCGACTGACAACCGTAAGAGACGCTCTATAGATTTAATGAGTCGACAACATTATAAACAAGAGAAACCTGATTCAAAACCGACAAACTCTGACGTAGGATTATCGAATTAAGACTATTATTCCCTTGACTTTAAACAAGACAATTTACCACTAATTAAATCTAACCACAATTACGTATGGCCGATTCAATTGGCTATAAATTAATTCCAAACCACTAAATATTGCGCACTACCTAGCAGCAAGAAACAATTCATTAAAATAAACACATAGAATAACAGATGCAAGCATATAAATTAAAGTATGAAAACATATTAGATCTCACAGAATAATCTTGCCAAGGCTTCACTGTCTTTGCCGGAATAAAGAAAACTAGCTAATATTCATACACAAAATAAAAGCAAAAATAAAATAAAGAAGAAAAGAATGAAGAAGAATGGCGTGAGGATGAAGCCCCAGCCGCTCCTCCTTGCGTGAATGAAGTCTCCAATGCGCGAATCTCTTATTAATCTATGACTAATATATATAAGACTAGGAAATTTCCTTAAAATAAGGAAATAAAATCTCTAAACTAATCTATCTAGGAAATGAATAAATAAATTATATCTAATAATATCTAAATAGTCCATCAACTAAATGAACTCTTAAAAATACTAATATATTAATTAATCCCGTGTGGAATTAATTAAAGGCCTTCTAGAATTTGAAAATTCGAAATTCTTTTATTTTCGCTCAGCTCCAGTACTTCACAGGCGGTATGGGCACGCCGCCTGAATCTCGTTCAGTCCAACACATCCTGAAAATTCTTATCTTCACGAGATCCATCCAAAAGTCTGCAAATTCTTCAATATTCAATCATTTCCTTACAAAACCCATCACATTCATATTTACTCCCAAATAAAGATTATTTATTCAAGATTAAGATCAAAATGCACTAGAAATTCCATAAAATATATAGAGAAAATACGCCCAATCAACAACTTTATTCTTACAAATATTTTGTCCACTCCCAACAACTTTATTATCAACCACCAACGCGTACTGATCGAGATTTAACACCAATATAGAGGACGAAGAGAGTAGTTAATTAAAGATCACGTGTATTTCCAACTAATATCTATAAGAAGTACTATTTACTCACTAAATAAATACTTCATTTGTCTAATTCTTTGGCTATTTCATTTTATTTTGGTATATCAAAAATTTCCTTGCTTGTAACATATAATACTCATTAATATCTCTATATAATTGAATTTAAATTCACGAATTCTGATGTAATTAATTTAAATTAAATGAATATAAATACCTCTTTAAATTAATAAATTATTAATTTATCGATTAATTAATACTACCTCCATCCCATTACATTAGTCACATTCACTATTTGACACGTTTTTCCATCGAAACCTAGTACGGGTTTTAAAATATAATTTTGTAGTATCGTTTTTTTTACGGGATACTACAAAATTATATTTAAAACGATACTACAAAATTATAGTAACCCGTAAAAAAAACGATACTACAAAATTATATTTAAAACCCGTACTAGGTTTCGGTGGAAATACGTGCAAAAAGTAAATGTGACTAATGTAATGGGATGGAGGTAGTACCGCTTTAAAATTAATATTTTTTTCCGGTCCCAACTATATTAATTTATACATGGTATACTATAGTTTTGTAGATCGAACATGTAATGATATTTATCATTATTAGGTGTGGTATATAAATACAAAATTTTTATGTATCTTAACTATATTCTCATTTTTAATAAAAAAATTATGTTAATTCATATTTTCAAATTTATACATCTATGTGATTTTATTAATACAAAGTCGATTTCTAACTCAAAAGAAAATACGAAGTAACATAAATAACTTAATATAGCATATGCTACTACTTACAAACAATTTAATTAATATTATAAGTCTATCTCAAACAAATATTTTAAATATACAAATTAAAAAATATATATGAAACCATATTACGCAAGAAACTGAGAAAGTAATGTAATTACTCTTGAATGGGTAAACAGCCAATAAGGAGTAAGAGCATCTCCAAGAGATTACACCATTTTCCAGCAGCACTAACACCAAAATAGTGCAAAAACAGTAACTCATTTCCAACAGTTTACACCAAAATACAGCAGAAAAGGAATATTCCAGAATATTCCTTTTTAATTATTTATTTTTAATAAAATTAAAAAATAAGATAAAATTATAGTAAAATTATTTCTAAATCATAATGATAAAATATTCTAATTTTAAGAATTTGAATATTCTTCCCCCAAATGCTCGATTAAAGCATCTTGAAGTACGTCATGAGCAGTCTTATCTTTGATTTTTTTTAATCGAGCCAGAAATTTTTCATGCATAGTAGGTTGAGTTTCCTCGATTATGATATCGTTTGGTGGCGGTAGCACTTCCATTGCTTCCCCGATTGGAGAAGGAAATACAAATTTAATTGTTAAATAAAATAAAATAACAAAGTAAAAAAAAAACACCCACACACACACAAAACGACAAGACTAGGGGGATGCTGCAAAAGCTACAGTATTACGCCATATATAGCGCATTACTGTGCAATACATTAAAATGCTGCAACTTTTTAGTGCATTGTTGGAGCAAAATTCATCTGCAAAATAACGCTGACCACTATTTTAGTGCATTGTTGGAGATGCTCTAAGGACAATACTGCAAGTCTGCAATTGATTGCATAAGAACTTTTATATATTTTTTTATTTCACATCAACTGTGCATTTGAGCAGGAAAAAAAAGAATTAGACAACTCTGTTTTCTTATATTAAGATTATACTTATATAAACAGTTTGAAATAACTCAATCTCTTCAATTCTTAACTAATTCTCTATTACATAATATATAAATTTGTAATAGCCGTAAAAATCCGTATTTGGAAAAATTGAAATTTCGGAGGAGGAAATAAATATTTTCGAGTATTTGAGATCGAGCACGGACGAAAATGAGCTTATGGGAATTTTTATAATATGTTGGAATTTTTTTTCCAATGAATCTCGAGAATTTTTGAGAATGAAGGAATTTTGGCAAGGCAAGAAATTACCCGAAATGATTTTCGGAGAATGTTATTCTGTAAATATTTTACGGAAATAAGATGAGATGTGTGACTTAGAAGTAAAATTACATATTTATAATAGTATAAGTGGGAGGAATTAAAAGGAAAAGAAGGAAGAAATTGTGTAAGTGTGCTAGTGTGTGTGTGCGTGTAAGTTGAGTGAAAGAGAGGGTGGTGTTCATCTCACCACCACTCAACAAGTTATGCAAACCACACACCCACATCATCCTCCTCATATCTCACCACCCCAAACTTAGTGAGAGAGAGATAAGTTCTCCCTTCTCTCTTCATCACTATTCCCGCAGGCCACTATTGCCGTCACTTTCGAGCCGCCGCCGGCGACTCCTCGGGTCTCTGATCACTCCCAAAGTTCGCCCTCCCCCATATTTCGACCCATAGAACAAGAATCCGAGGTCGAAATCATGATCAAGAAGCTCTAAGTTCGACTTTCAAGGTTCGAAAGTTGGGTGATCAAACAAGTGTTCGAATTTCATCAAGCTTGAGGTAGTTCTTGTTTCCTCTTGTTGGTTTGAACTTGATTTCATGTTGTATGATATGATTCGAACTCCCCTCATCATGATTAAGATTCGGCCTTCTCAAGAAAAGTTCATGAATGATGATAATTCTTTCATATTTGTGTTCCTCTCATCATTTGAAGATCATCTATGTATGTATTGTTGAAGCTCCCTTCGATTTCCTTCATAACCAAATGAGTATAGCTATTATATGAACTTCCTTTATGATGTTTGTGACAAATCCTTGCTCAAATGATGGTTTAAGATGAGCTAGAGCCGAACCCGTAAGCATTTTTTTCACGTTTTTGATTTGGGCATTTTATCGAACAGTTGGCGTGCACATTTTGTTCAGCATTTTCGAACCCTTTCCCGACTCTATCTCATTTCAGGTCCTAAATGAAAGTTGTAGCTCATGTTCTCAGCTATCCGCAGCCAAAATTTCGTCTCAATTCGAGTTCATATGCATCCGTAGCGTCGTTTTGAAGTTGGTATGTCAATCTGGAAAATTTGGATAAAGTCAACGAACTTTCGAGCTTGATTTCGAAACATCCTTAAACGATATGAGTTAAATTCTTTCACCATATTAAAGCTTATTGTCTCAGGTTTCCATAGCCGTGTCATGTGCCCAAAACCAAGTTCGTATGCGAATACTGTGATAATTTGAAGTTGACACGTCTTAAAATCATTTTTGAGAAAAACAACTTGAGTACCGATTTTTATCCTCATTTTTGGCCATGAACTCCAACCCCATTTCAGAAAATAAAAGTATGGTGTTGTAGCCTGTTAAGCAAGCTTTCAATTGATATTCTCTGTGTCCATATTGGTTGAGTATAGCTCGAGATATCTTAGCTCAAAATATGACCCTTGACAATGAGTTCATGCTTTTGAAATTCACATCTCATTTCTTTTGAAATCTGGAAATCAGCCCACTTGCGGGCTAAACTGAGAACAGCTCGTTTGAAATTCGACATTTATTCTTCATCCATGTCGAATTACGTTCCATTAGCGTTCTATACATATCTCGTTTACTTGAAACAGAGTTCGTATGAATTTACTATGATTTTTCAAAGTTTGTATCTCCAATCTGGAAATTCCGACGAACAACTTCTGTTCCGTTTTTCCAACCACGTTTTGACCACTTTCCTTTGGTCGAATGAAAAATAGTATAACTAGAAAGTTGTTTCTTGTTTTCTGAACTTCAGTTTTGATATCTTATTCATTCGAATCCATCAAGAAACGAGTGAGAAATCCTCACTCAAAGTTAGTACCAGAATCTGCCAAATTCCCGATTTTCAGATTCCGAGTTCTGGGAATAAATGCTTCAAACTCCCAGCTCACTCGTGGAAAAATTCTGAAATTTAAACATGTTGTAGCCCTATGTGTTATCTTTCCAAATCAATATCATATGCTCTGTTTCGATTTATATTGAGTGAGAAACAATTATTTTCCTAGAGGGTCGCAGAATTTCTAAATTCTCTTAGAATGTTGAACTTGTGTTTTTCATATGACGGACCTTCTACTGCTTTGTTAAGCGTCTTGATCGAGTCTTGGGACTAGTTCGAATGGGGAAATTGAGTTCTCATTTGAATTAGTCGACTTTAGCTGATTTTCGATAATTTAAAATTATCGAGTAGACTTATCGAACGTCGAGGTCATGCCGAAGTTCTCGAATGGACTTTTCTATCTTCTCGATTAATATAGTTCTAAGACGCGATACGAACAAGAAGCGGTTATGATTTCCTAAAATCTCTAATGAGATAAAATACTAGAACGAGAATTCTAGTAGTAATGTATTTTTTCTAAAACGAGACTTTTCCCTAAAGGTCAAGCAAGGGAAGAGAGTCGAGGAACGTGAAGAAAAACCAGGAACCGATCTATCACTTTGCAATCAGGTGGGCGTTCTAACAAAGAAAATTATATTGTTGCTATAATGAAGCATGTTTTGAAAATAAAGCAAGTTGACTCAAAACCCTTTCATGCATAAAATGTTTTTGGTTTTATGTGTGTGTCTATCTGTGTTGGATTGTCAACGTTATATCGATCGAGCCTGAGTTAGACAAAGGTCGCTAGCCAGGTATGTGTACACGAAGTCGTGACTGTGTGCTCCAAAGGTGGGCCGGTTATGCATGGAAACGTCCGGTGAGGTGGCTACCTTGCCGGCGTACTTACAGATATGGATAATACAGATATGGAAGAAAATGGGGAGTGCACTCCAATTGTTTATGGAAATAAAGTGGTTTTAGTTACACAAGTATTTTGATAAAACCTTGTGATAACTATGAAATGCATGATTGGTGATTATTTTACTGAAAATTATTTTTGGGCATAACCTCACGGAGTACATCAAGTACTCAGCCCTGCTCGTGTTTTCAAAAACTTGCAGGTTGAGCGAGGTGGCAAGGGCGGCAGTGTTGAGAGGAGATTTGTTCATCTTTTGAATTTGGTTCAGAAAGAGATACACATCTTCATATATGTATCTATTTTGTTAAAGACTTCCGCTGTATGCTTCTATTATCTTATTTAGTAATTATGTTCAACTGGCTTCATGAACCAGTAAATCGAGAACTACTCTACTCGTATTCCTTCATGAAATTGGATTATGTTCAACCGGTTTCTTCTCATGGATAACTATATTATATTTGAGCCATGGGCTTTTTCTTATCTTCATTTGCCTTCTATTTATTCATTGATCGAGTCTATTCAATTGTTCATTTTGCTAATTACCGAGTTACAAGTCGTTTCCCCTTTCTTTCCCGCTTCTTATATCCAACCCCTAGTCACGGTTTCCCGTCTTAGCTATCCTTAGCAAAGTGCGGTCGTAATAAAATTTTAGTGTAAATGGATTAGAATACTGACTTCCTCAAAAGAAAGATAAAATCTAGCCACTTTTTTTAAAAAAAAATAAAAAATAGTCATTCTTAATGTTGAATTATCAAATTACCCTTCATAATAAGATAAATATTTTAAGAAAGACAAAAATTTGAGTGAGGTCGGCCATATAGTGTGGTCGGGTCAAAGTGTCAATTTTTATACAGAAAATTGCTAATCTATACGAATAAAAGTGCCAATTTTTAACATAATTATTTTATGAATAAAATGTCAATTTTTAAAAGTGTCAATCTTTATACAGAAAAATGCTAATCTACACGAATAAAAGTGTCAGTGTTTTAGCCGTCCGCACGATGCCTCTGACTGACCCAAGCGTGTCCCTTTAAGAAATGAAAGACCTAACCTATTTCCCCTCAACTCGCCGCCCTTCTCTCTTTCCCCCTCTCTGCCCACTACTCCATTTCTCTTCAGTCAGCTCCCCCTCTAAATTATCTCGTAAGTCGTAAATGTGATGTCTGCATTAATTGCGAGACATTTTCATTTGCAAGCAGACTAGCTTATGGCCTTACAATTCGATGCCGTACGTTGTTGCAACTTGCAACCACTGGCGACTCCAGTATGGAGCAATGGGGTACAATTGTACCCAAAAAAAAATAAATTATTTTACTACTATTATATATGCATATATGTATGTATATTTATATTTATTCATTTTAATTAATTACAATAAATTTTAAAACATTATTAAGGTTAACAAAAAGACATGTGACTTATCCTCTATTATTTTTGCTCATTAAGTTGGTATTGATTCTTCCGATTGCTAATGCAAGTGTCGAGATAATAATTTTCGGAATGACTTATGTCAAAAACAAGTTACGAAATAGCATGAAAAATCAATTTTTAAATGATTGTTTGGTCAATTTCACTGAGAGAGATGTGTTTTCCTATAAGTTTCTGATGACAATGTTGTCAATCGTTTTTCAGTAATGAAACATTGTCGAAAATTAAATAAGGTATATTTATAATTTTATAATTTTCGTTCACATTATTATAAGATGGTACTATTAATGTTATATAATTATTTTTCGCACCCCCGAATTATAAATCCTGGAGTCGCCACTGCTTGCAACTCGTTTGTTCTGGCAAATTTCATTTCCAGAATTTTTTGAGTGTTTCTTCTCCAAATTTAAGAATACACGAACACGAGTACATGAGGAGTAAGATCCATGCGTGCATTTGTGTTCGTGAATTCAATCAAGATCCAACATAATTTCTTACCTGATTTATTGAAAAGTATATCTATAGGTTACTTATTAGTTATTTCTACGGAGCCATACACGATTTTTTTGTTTCTTCTCTCAAATACATAAACTTTAGTACGTTTATTTTAAATTTTATGAATCAGTTGGTGGACGTTTTTGTCAAAAATATCAAAATTTATTACTGATGATGCATATAAAACGAGTAATTGGCTTTTTATTTTTTAATTACAAAAAATACTCTTGGTTGATATTTACCTTAGCTTTACTTTTTTTAACAACTGTCTGTACTTCTTTCCAACTAGCTTATATCCCGTCGAAATTCGATTTATAATATATTTTATAAATAAAAGTATATCAAAATTGTATCCTAACTAATAACCGAAAGTTTTGAAACGATGCTCATTCTGTGTCTAACGGGCACCTCAAAATCGATTTTGTATTAACATATACTACTACTATATTTTTTTGTTTTCAAAAATTTGACAAACATATACTAAAAGAAGTTTTTTTTAAAAAAATTGGCGAATGGGCCACCTCAAAGTCGAATTAGTGTTATGGTCAAAATATATTAACCTATAAATAGTTTAGTCTAATCAACCAGAACTAAAAATAGTCTGAGCCTTTATTGGCCAACGGGCCACTTCAAAATTGATTTTGTATCTAAAAATTTAAAATTTAATTTTTGTTACAAAATTTGACAATTATAGTTATCAATATATACTAAAAAAATCTTGACCAATGTGTCACCTCAAAGTGAAAATAGTGTTCCCGAACTAAAAATAGACCGCCGCCGTGCCACCTCATACTCAATGGTAGTATTATGATAATTTGTTAAAAAAAAAAAAGTTTTACAAAGTTAGATTAAATGTTATTAGAAAAATATTTTAATATGTTGTACTCCAGTATTTATCGAGTAGTTGTACTCTACTTATACATATTAAAATCGAAAATAACATGAAGGGTCTGCCCGATCAACGGTAAATTTTGAAACAATTCTCATTTTATGTTTAATTTTTTGTGAAGTATCTTAAATTAAAACTATACACTTTCACTTTTGTTATAAAGATTTGAATTAAAAAATATATATTTATAATTTTATAAATGAACACATTAATGATTTAAAATTGATTGAATAATGGATATATATTGTAAGCCTTAAATAACACTAATTATATATAAATTTTAGATAAATAGGAATGGAGGACGTAGGTGATGCCATGTGGGCATATGAATTAACGTGGTGCTCTGAATTTGCAACGGAATGTATAATATATTGATAAGTTTGATAAATATAAGTAACTAAATAATTAAGGGTTAGTTGCAAAATAATTTACCAGCTTTTACTATTATATAAATTAAATATCACTTTTAATTCTTGGCAATTTAAATTATAAATTTATAATTCTAATACGAACTTTAATTCTTGATTAATTAAAACACAAAACATTCCAAGTTTTGCATAACTTTTTCAATTTTTTCTTTTCACAGTCGGTAAACAAGTGTGTATGTCAAAATAAAAATAAAAAATTAGGAAATTTTTAATTGCAAAAAGAAAGTTTGAGAAGTTATGATATTTTGTCAAAGGAAAACTATTTTGATATCATTCTAATATCTCAAATCATATTTGTTTTGAACTTTTTTTTATTTTTAAATTTATTTGATGCTAATTAAACTGGCAAGTACTCTCTTTGAAATGTTGGTGTTGAACATAGTTAATTTGTTCAGGTTCAATTCTAGAAGTGCAGCTGACCAACTTGACACTGATGATCGAGAACTCTCAAGAGTCACAATACTTTCAAAGGGCTCCTTAAAGTTGTGACGAAGATCCAGAGCAGGGACGGAGCCAGAAATACATATATGGTCGGGCGAGATTTCTGAGGGGTAAAGAATTTTAAAAAAAAACACATGGAATGAGAAAAAACTCAATTATAAAGGTATTAAAATACAATAATTGGGGGGCAAAAAATTAGAAAAATAAAAATTAACACTATATATTATTCGAATTTTTTTTTACCCGGGCAAGCGCCTAGTCGAGCCCGGTATGTGGCTCCATCTCTGATCCAGAGGAGCACTTATCTGATACACAGTCTTAACGATAAATGAACAACCTTATGACTAGTTAGTCAAAGTTCATCGTACTAACATTCAATCTATTTTGAACTATGACCGTTGAGCTTGAGCTTGTCGTTTGTGTTCAACCAATGAGAACTCTTTATGCCATGCACACTCTAACATAGCTCAAAGTATAACCTATTAAATCAAAGTGATAAGTACAAGCCTCGGAACGGACTTCCAATAGAAAATACGGACTTAATCAATACCAAAAATGGTATCCGCGAAAAGTTGCTCAGTGGGAGGGACTCGTGTTTGGCTTCAACCATTATTAATTTAACTGAAGATTCATAATTCTATTTCTTCAACGGATAATATTCATAAATAGATGGAGTTCATCACATAAGAAAGTTATGAATACGAGTGCCAAAAATAAATGTAAATAATTATCCAGCAAATCATTCTCTCTATTCTCAAACCTCAAAAATCCCTCAAGACCTTCTTCGCAAGAACACTGCACATCTTAGATATTCTTTTTAAGTGTTCCTCATTCCCAGAGAATCACACTCCAACTTTCTAGATTAGGCTCACATACATCCATTCCTAGTTCGTATATTTCCTATCCCTTATTGTAAAGAAAGTTTACTTAGTTAAAATTTTATCCAAACAAAAACTAAGTCTAGCTGAGTGTTAGTTTATATTTGAGGGGGGATAGATTGTTGTGAGATTGTCGTATCTCTCAAGAATCGGAGTCGATGAGTTAAAATCTAAGTTTTTTAGTTGTAAACATAATATTTGAGTTCTCAAGTTGTGAGTGATCGGATCACTTTTCCTTGAAAGTGTAAAATAAGGAATACTCAAGTGAAATATATTCATCTCTTTGTGAGATAAAATGGACATAGGTAAGTTGATCGAACCACTATAATTTTGTATCTATTTGCATTTTTCAGTTATGCACTTAAATTGTCATTGACTTTGTTCAACTGAAACTTGTACAAACTGTTTTCAAGTCGGCGACTCAAGTCATTGACTTAACATTAAACTGATAGCACATTATTGACCAATATTTTCAAGTTAAAGAAATTTATTTTTAGATTAACGGGTATAATCTAGGGTCTGCATTCAGCATTTACCTGAATATTAATAGTAGTTCTACCAAGTAGTCAGAAGGATTAATATTATTATTAAGTCCACGATCAGTACTGATATTTGTCAATCTAACATTTAAGGCAAATAAGCAGTACCAATAATGGACTTGATACTGATATCAATCCTTGTGACTACTTAATAGTTGGTCAAATCTAACATTTAAGCCGGATAAGCAGTATGAGTATCAATCATGGCCTTGATACTGATATCAATCCTTGTAACTACTTGATAGTTGGTCAGATAGACTACTATCAATATTCAAATATATGCAGAAAGTGTAAACTCTAGATTATATTCGATGATCTGGAAATTATTTTCTCTTATCTTGAAATTAGTGGTCAATAATGTGCTTTCAATTTAATATTAAGTCACATACTTGAAAGCAGTTTGCATAATTTTCAAAAAAAATTTAAAGAAACATCACACACACACACACATATATATATATATATATATATATATTTATATATATATATATATGCATAATCAACTCCTTATGGAGGGACATAGTTTGTGGCGAGTATGAACCAAAAGTGTTCACCCTCCAAAGTACAACTCAATCACCTACAAAATAGAAGCCCGCTCAAGGGGGCATATATACAAACGAGCTAATCAGATAAAGAATGGGGCTCGACAAAAAATATGCACTAAAATCTAACTGTGCAATCTGAAATTAGGATAACCAAGCTGGTCCATCCTAACCAAAGACAAAAAAGGCCTCGGGACTGAACTGGTATCAAAGGTGATCATCGTCTGAAGCCGATGACCGAGGCGCGCCATGTAGTCGGCCAGATGATTGCCCTCCCGATGAATGTGAGAGATCTTAACTTGTAAATCCCTGATCAGGAGACGGATCCGGGTGATGGTGATACGAGTGAGCCCGGATCCATGGCGATCAGAGGTGAGCAGGGCCACGACGGCAGCGGCGTCAAGCTCGATCCACACATACGAGGAAAGCTAGGAGGCAATGAGAAGACCATGGTAGACAGCCTGAAGCTCAGCATCGAAGCTCGAGGCTGCCTGAAGAGGTAGGCTGAAGGCAGACAAGAGCGTACATGAACCAAACCTCCACCGGTAGCTCTCATCGGCCCTCTGTCGAATGAACCATCCATGCTCAGCTTCACCTAGAGGGCTGGTGGCGGGCGCCATAGAACTGGCATCGACCGGAATGGCTGTCTCACAGGGGCAGAAGATGGCATAAAGTCGACCTGCGGAGAGCAGTCGCTCCACTGTGAGGGGCAAACTTCTTGGCTATAACCAAGAGCCGTAGATTGGATCATCTGCGCAACAATGTGAGAAGCGCGAAAAGGAATTCCATTGTCACGGCCAGACTTAAAATGAAGATGATTAAGCCAGAAAAACTGTGACTATAGAAAATATAAACAAAAATAATATTCTCAATAACCTGTCAATAATTAATCCTTTAATCCTGACAACAAGGTAATTATATCTGTATATCCTCAATTATGTGAAAATAATTAATAAACTCGTATACCAGAATATTCTAAGGCTATTATAATAATCTCTAATATCGATTAATTAAGCTAACTAAAATACGGGATATTACATTCTTCCCTCCTTAAAAAAATTGTCCCGAAATTTAGTTACCTCAAAGAGCTCTGGGTATTTTTCTCTTATCTTCTCTTCGAGTTCCCACGTCGAATCTTCTTGACCATGATGCCTCCACTGGACTCTAACTAGGGCGATCAATTTATTCCTCACCTGTTGAATTTTTCGATCTAATATTGCCTCTGGCTTCTCTTCATAACTCATATCAGGCTCTAGAGTCGCTTCTTCTTGGTGGATGACATGTTTGGGGTCATATATATATCTTCTCAATTGAGACACGTGGAAAACATTATGTGTGTTACCAAAGCTCAGTGGCAAAGCTAATCGATATGCAACAGAACCTATCCTTTCGAGGATTTCATAAGGTCCTATAAATCTAGGTTTAAGCTTGCCTTTAATTTCGAATCGATGAATTCCTTTCGAAGGTGAAACTTTAAGGAAAACTTTATCTCCTATTTCAAAGGCTAGCTCTGTCCTTCTTACATCGGCATAGGATTTATGACGTTCTTGAGCTTCTTTGATTCTTTGCTTGATTTGTCAAACGATTTCAATCATTTCTTCAACAACATCAGGTCCTAACACCTTTCTTTCACCAACTTCATCCCAATAGAGAGGTGATCGGCATTTTCTACCATAAAGAGCTTCATAGGGTGCCATGTTGATCGTCGCTTGATAGCTATTATTATATGCAAACTCCATAAGTGGTAGAATCTTCTCCCATTGGTCTCCTCGATCTAATACAACGGTTCTGATCATATCTTCTAAAATTTGGATGGTTCTTTCAAATTGTCCATCCATCTGTGGGTGAAATACTGTGCTAAAACTCAATTTAGTTCCCAATTCATTTTGAAGACTTATCCAAAACCGAGAGGTAAACTTTCGATCTCGATCAGATATGATTGTTTTAGACACTCCATGTAGTTGTACGATCTCGCGAACATACAATTGAGGTAGTGTATCGGATCCATAAGTGATCAAAATTGGTATAAAATGAGCACACTTTGTGAGTATATCAACAATCCCAAATGGATGTATTTCCTCTATTGGATTTTGGCAATCCGGTCACAAAATCCATGGTAATCTTATCCCACTTTCATTGTGGAATCTCCAATGGTTGCAGCTTTCCATAAGGCCGTTGATGTAGTGCTTTCACCTGCTGACATGCCAAACATCATTCTACGAATAAAGCTATATCACGCTTCATTCCTTTCCACCAAAATTTTCGTTTCAAATCTTGATATATTTTTATGCTCCCGGGATGTGTTGTATAAGGAGTATCGTGAACTTCACTCAAGATTTCCTTTTTAATTTCTCACTGTTAGGTATGCAGAGTCATTCTTTGAACAATAGTGCATTATCTCCAGCTTCCTTAAAATCATCAACACTCTCAGTTCGAACTCTTAATCGTAACTTTTCCATCTTTTCATCTTCTCTTTGTGCACTTATGATTTTGGTTCTCAAATCAGGAGTTATTACCAATGATGCTATCATTTTCTCACCAATGTATGGCAGCAAGTTTGTTTCTATCTTGATCTCTTCTACTTCCTTCATTGGTATCTCTTTTTCAATAAAGAGAATCCCTAACTCTGTCTTGCCCTTTCTGCTTAATGCATCTGCAACTACAATAGCTTTCCCAGGTGATAGAAAATTTTACAATCATAATCCTTAACTAACTCGAGCCACCTTATTTGTTTCATATTTAATTCCTTCTGCTCGAAGAAATATTTTAGGCTTTTATGATCTGTAAAAATTTCAGACTTAGCTCCATAAAGATGATGTCTCCAAATCTTTAAAGCATGAACTACTGCTGCGAGTTCTAGGTCATGTGTTGGATAGTTTAATTCGTGAGGTCGAAGTTGTCGCGAAGCATATGCGATAACTTTTCCTTCTTGCATTAATACACAACCAAGACCATTTTTTGATGCATCCGTAAAGATTGTATAGACCTTGTCAACTTCTGGGACACAGCTAATACCGGTGTTGTAGTCAATTTTTCCTAAAGCTCTTGAAAGCTTTCCTCACATTCCTTGCTCCATTAGAATTTTGCATTCTTTTGGAGTAATTGGGTCATCGGCTTAGCTATCTTAGAAAATCCTTCGATAAAACGTCGATAGTAACCTGCTAGACCTAAGAAACTCTGGATTTCATGCTGTGAAGTAGGTTGTTTCCATTCTTGCATTGCTTGCACTTTTGACAAATCAACTTTGATCCTTTCTGAAGAGACGACATGTCCAAGGAAATTCACTTTTTTTTGCCAAAATTCACATTTACTGAATTTAGCATAGAGTTTCTCTTTTCTCCATTTATCCATGACAATTCTAAGATGTTCTTCGTGTTCTTGTTCACTCTTCGAATAAATTAGAATGTCATCTATGAACACTAACACGAACTTATCCAAGTATTCATGAAAAACTTGGTTCATGAGGTCCATGAATACCGCTGGAGCATTCGTTAATCCGAAAGGCATCACTATAAACTCATAATGACCATAACTTGTCCGGAAAGCAGTTTTTGATATATCTTCTTGCCGAATCTTTAATTGGTGATAACCCGATCTCAAATCTATTTTTGAGAAGATACCCGCTCCCCTAAGTTGATCAAATAAATCATCTATCCTGGGCAAAGGATATTTATTCTTCAGGGTCAACTTATTAAGTTCACGATAATCTATACACATCTTCAAGGTACCATCCTTTTTCTTAACAAATAAAATTGGGGCTCCCCACGGAGAAACACTAGGTCGGATGAAACCTAAACCAAGTAGCTCTTGCAGTTGAATCTTAAGTTCTTGCAATTCTTTCGGAGCCATCCTATACGGTGCCTTTGATACTGGAGCTGAACCGGGCTCGAGATCAATGGTGAAATCCAATTTTCTATAACCCTGGTAGAGCTTCTGGAAAGATATCCTTGTATTCACAGACTACAGGTACTTCATTGATATTCTTCTCCACATCAACGTCTTTATTCAAATAGACCATATAAGCTTGCACATCCCTTTTCTTTAACATTTTCTCCGCTTGGATGGCTAAAATTATTGGCATCTTCATGTTGCTTCTTTGGATTCCATGAATTCCAGTAGGTTCTTTTTCGGGTGGGTAAAAAGAAATTTCCCTTTGCTCACATCGAATTATTGCAAAATTCTCAGTTAACCAATCCATCCCTAATATGATATCCACATCCCACATGTGAATTATGTTCAGAGTCATAGTTGTCATTTTAAGAAATCCTAACTCAAATTTCAGGTTGGGGCAAATACGTGTAACAGTAGTGAATTTGCCTACGGGAGTAGTCACTCTTAAGTCACGACTAGATTTCTCTACATCAAGTTCAAGAGTATCTACGCAACTACACGATATAAAGGAATGTGATGCTCCCGTACCAAATAAAATGATATTAGGAATCCCGTTTATTTGACCCATACTTGCTAGATTTCCTTGTCATTTGTCACGAGGTTTTTGGTCTAGAGCAAAGACTCGTTGGTACTGTTGTTGTGGTTGGTTTTGCTGAGAAGGTCCCATCTACTGAGATTGTTGCCCCTGAAAACGTTGCGGTTGGCGAGGGCGTTGTTGCTGCGTTGGATGAAATCCTTCCATCGCTCTCAGGTTTGGAGTTTGCGCTTGACCTGATCTTCCTCCACTATCTCCTCGCTGTTTGTTCGGGCATTGATAGGAGAAATGACCAGTCTGTCCACATGTAAAACAGTTATTGCTTCCAGCTTTACAATTTCCCTTATGCATTTTGTGGTAATTGGAACATGGCGGAATTCCTTGCGGGCCTGTAGATGCTCCAGGTTGCATCATTGTTTGTGGTTTATAATTCCTCTAATTAAATTATTGATGGCCCTGTCCTTGCCAAGGTTTCTTGTTGCCTTGATTCTTGCCATCCCACTTTCTCTTTCCCCTGTAATTTTGACCATAATCAGAAAATGATTGATTTGCAGTGTTAGTATTCTGGGACTGAGGTGGAAGAGAGGTGGGAGCTTGTATCGTTTTCTCTGGCTGCATAGCCATCTCCATATCTAAGGCACGATTAAGAGCTTCAGCATAAGATAGGTCTTTCTGACTAGCCAAAACTACTCGAATATCTTGCCTCAAACCAGCACAGAAAAGCTCAGACATCTTCTCATCCGTATCAACTTTATTTGAAGCTAAATGAGCTAGATCACAGAACACACGATCATATTCTGACACAGTTTTCTTGCCTTGCTTCGGGTTAGAAAACTCGGTTTCCTTCTGCTTGCGGTAGCTTCTAGGAATATACTTATCGTTCAAAGACTCTTTAAATTGCTCCCAAGTAAGATTTTGGAGTTGTTCCTCAGTGTATATTTTCTGTCGTGTTTCCCATCAATAGTCAACTGAACCCTTACGTTGGAAGGACATGCACAACAGACGTTCTTTATCATTACATCAAAGGAATTTTAAGATTCGCTCTAGTGCACGAATCCACTCCTCAGCTTCAGAAGGATTGTTTAAGAAAAAGTTCTTCGATTTTTCTCTCAGGTAGAGGTGGCGGATTATGTCCTCCGTCATTCTCCCCATTCCCATTTCCATTTCCATTTTTTCATCTAGGAGAGGAAAATAAATAAATAATTCAATATATATGAATATATGTAGCATATTTCATACTCATACATATATTCATATAGAATCGTGTTCATCTACATCATCACTGTACTACTTAAGTAAAAATTCACATCATATCTCAAGGCATCATTTATATTCTCATAATCTTCATCATCTTATATTCATCATCTGTTCATCTTAACTTAAAAGTAAATACATGAAAACTCATCATAATATAAAGGACCGATTTGGCCATCTTTTTATATATATGAAAAATTGTCTCTTAGAAGACTTCTCATGTACAATATTGGGTATATACAGCAAAAACTCATATTCTAGTCAAAAGCTATATACACTAGCATCAACCTATATACTAGGCTATAGAGTTGCAGCCACTACCTGCTGTAAGTCATCAAAAACATTATGTACACCTGCCCATCATCACATTTATAAATACTATATGCATCTATAACTATATCCACATCCATATATCTACATATATATATATAACTGTCTGGTACAATATTATCATCACTCAGAGTCGGCTTCACTCAGGTCTTTCTCATCATCATCTTCATTCAGCTCTTGCTCCTCATTCTCATAGGGCTCTTCCTCATCATCGTCCATTCCCTCATATGTCCCATCATCATTAGTACCCTCACCTTCAGCCACCACTTCATCATCAGCTGTAGCATAACCTACTGAATGCTCATCTTTATCTGATGGTGAACGATCAAGGTGCTCCGGTCGACTAACACTATCTGGGAAGCTTAGAGAACTAAGGGAAATACGTCGTATCTTCCCTCTACCTGCTGTAACTTCCTTAGTTGGATCCTTGTCATCCTTATCATCATCACTATCCTCTTTGGCAGGTTGAGAACTACTTGTTATAAACTCCTCCTTGGGCACTGGTATGTGCCTGCGAAAATCAGGATGTGATGGATCTGGAAGTGTAGGTCCCTTCTGAACAAATGGACTGTAAGGAACATGTTCCACTGGTGGTAGTTCTGGAGGCAGTGGTGGTGCTGGAATATCAGGGATTATATCTGCCAATGTCTCAAACTGGAGATACTGAGGGGTAGAATTCTCGATAGGAGTAGCAAATGGAGATATATAGGAATCTGTATCTACTCCCTGTGGTGAAAAGAGTGCTGAAAATGTCTCAAAAAATGGTTCAATGATAGGCTCTGGCTCTGGAACAGGAACCATAGGGACTGGCTTAACCGGCTCGAACACAAAAGGTACGAAGTTCATATCATTCATTGGAGGCTCATACTTTACCAGTATTCCAAGAGCTTCATAACCATGTGGAATCTCATGTTGTCCAGGCAGGGGTGTACCATAACTGATATACTGATTGCTAATGGCAGCTATGAAACCTCTGCAGTTGCCATAAAGATTCCCACCGATTAAAGCACGATCAACAAACTCAGGGACAAGTGACGCTGCCCACCTTCGCCATTCCAACGGTAGTAGCGGAATGAGGTGGAGGATACCCTTAGCTCCCCATAATTCCATGAACGCTGGCATCTAGATATAACTTGTGATAATGGGCTAGAAATTCTCCCAACATGTTCCGATAACTCTTGCGATATAGGCGAAACTCTTGGACTATTTCTTGGGGTGTAGGCCTATCCATGCCTATTTTAGAAATTATATATATATATATATATATATATATATATATATAGTATAATAAATATGTAAATTGATAAATAAATAGATGGACATCATCATCGTATAGAAGTAATATACACACTTCTTAATTCCACAGTCCACTACATGCTTAGATTCGCGTATCCTAGGTGGCACCATCATTTATGTTATTCCCTAGTAACATAAAACCATCTAACCTGCGACTATTGGTGTCAATATCTAATCCATCAACACATCGTCATCAAACAAGGACAGTGAATCTCTAATGTATATACTCATTCTATAACCTCCTATTAATCTCAACACTTCAAGTATTTAATATTTTACAACTCAACCTTAAACTTCAATTAAAGTGCTAAAATGCGTACCTAGCATGCTGGATGAGAGGGAATGCTGAGCTTTTGTTGTTTAAACTTAACTAGTCCAAGAATACAATTCAGACTAGACTCGGAAAAAGTTCAAGTTCAAAGCAAACAATTGCTCTGATACCAATCTGTCACAGCCCGACTTAAAATGAAGATGATTAAGCCAGAAAAACTGTGACTATAGAAAATATAAACAAAATAAAATAATATTCTCAATAACCTATCAATAATTAATCCTTCAATCCTGACAACAAGGTAATTATATCTGTATATCCTCAATTATGTGAAAATAATCAATAAACTCGTATACCAGAATATTCTAAGGCTGTTATAATAATCTCTAATATTGATTAATTAAGCTAACTAAAATACGGGATATTAGATCCACAGTGCTTGTGGCTGTTCCTTTCCGTCCAAATAAACCATAATAAGGCAGGGAACCAGAAATGTGATGTGCGGTTGTGCAATGTGTGAAGTGTGTGGTGTGCGATTTCTCCAAAAGGAGAGTGCGTGTGCGATATCAGTGGTGAGTGGTGGTGTGATGTGAAACCAATGTGCAAAGTTCATCCAAACTTCCTTCACAATATCCCCCAAGAGAAATAGGTGGGAGAAAGACTCGATGTGAGAGGACTGAGGACAACAAGGACACTTGGAAGCAATACAAGTACCCCATAACTACACAAAGGTGTCCACCGGGATACGATGGCATAAGAGGCGCCACAAAAATAAAGAAATATTTGGCGTAAGGTAACGGATAAGGAGTTGGCTAGGGGATCTCTGCCGAACCTCCTCCCAAGCAGAAGATAATGAAAACTCACCATGGGGGGTCAAATTCCACCGCATGACGTCCCGCTCTCCCCACAAGATCAGCGTCCGGCTCAAGGAATCAACAAGCTCCTCGGTAATATGAAAATTATGTGTATATGTATGCAATGCATGAACATGCCAAGAATGATGATGATGAAAATGAGAAACAGGCACGTTAGCAAGATGCATATCAGGATACAAATCAGACGGAGGGACATCCCCATACCAAACATCATGCCAAAAACTGACCCGCCCAGAGCCTAGGATCCAACGAATATGCTGTTGGGCAACAACGCCCTCTCTGCAGAGGCGCCGCCAAGTAGCACTATGATAGGAATTAAGAGGCCCGTGGCCAGGGAAATCAGGGTGACCGTACTTGGATAAAAGGAACTGGGCCTAGAAAGAATCCTGAGCACGAAACCTCCACCACAGCTTGAAGCTAAAGGCCGAGACCAAATCGTGAAGATGACAAATCCCCAGCCCACCTTCTTCAACCGGCTGGCAGATCTTTTTTCAAGCGATCCAGTGAGCCTTCCTGGAGGTCTCAGTCGAGTTCCAAAGAAAACGGACCATGACCTGCGGAGGGCTTTCTTAGTCGGTTCAATGACTGAGACCTCCAGGAAGGCTCACTGGATCGTGCTGAGCATGCTCTTGACAAGAGCTAGTCTCCCACCAAAATTGAGATGCTAGTGGGACCAGCTATGGACACGCGCACTCATTCTCTATCTGAAGTCAATGAAGAGGTCAGTCTTCATGTGGCCCCTGTAAATGGGGATCCCCGGATAGAAGAATGGAAGGAAGCCCTACTGAAAGCACGTGGAGAGATGAATCAGTTCCCCCCTCTCTTCCTCATGCTTGGGGGCAATGAAGAAGTTACTCTTTCGGAGGTTAACGGTTTGACCCGAGACAGCCTCGTAATGTCGGAGAAGGGACATGATGCACGCGAGGGTGTCGGGGTGAGATTGGATGAAGATGAGAACATCATCGGCATAAGCCAGATGAGTGAGAGGGAGGCGTGTCCTGCTGGTGCTGAAGCACAGCTATCTCTGAGGGGTCATGAGATAGTTAAGGGCCCTAGACAGGTAATCAACAACAAGCACGAAGAGGGACGGAGAAAGAGGGTCTCCTTGGCACAGACCACGAGAGGAGGAGAAGAAACCGGTGGGTGAGCCACTGATCAACACCGAGAACCAGCAGTGCTCGGTGCACCATCTGATCATGCTGATCCAGCGCTCAGAGAATCTCATGCGCCGAAGAACGAGACAGAGAAAAGGCCATTGCACTCTGTCATAGGCATTCTTCATGTCAAGCTTGATGGCAACATTGCGACTAGGATGAGAAGGGGACATATCCCTTATCATCTCTTGAGCAAGCAAGACGTTGTCGCTGAAGAGGCGACCCTTGACGAAGCCGCTCTGATTGGGGGCAATGAGATGTGGCAGGATGGGAGCAAGATGGGAAGTGAGGATCCTGGAGATGATTTTGTTGGTGACGTTGCAGAGGCTGATAGGGCGGTAATCAGTCCAAGAGGTAGGGGCCTCACATTTGGGAAGGAGGACGATGGTGGTGGCGGTGAAACTTCTGGGCATCGGGTTACCGTCGAAGAAATCCCACACTGCGCTCTCTACATCCTATCTGACAGTATCCCAACAAGCCTGGAAGAAAAGGGAAGTGAGTCCATCAAGGCCGGGCACACTGTCTTTGGAGATCCCGAACACGGCATCTTTGATCTCCAAAGGTGAAGGCCTCTGACAAAGCGCCTCATTCGTATCGGGATCATAAATGGTGTGGATGTGGCTGAGATCGGGTTCCACAAGATTCTGACGGTCCGAGTTAAGAAGGTTGCAAAAAAAGGAAACGGCAGAATCACAAATTTGGGCCTCAGAAGAGAGGAGCTCATCACCCTCAGAAATCGAGTGAATCCTCGATTTGCATCTCTTCTGCTTCACCCATCCCTGAAAAAACTTGGTGTTTCGTTCGCCCTCTGTGACCCATCGAAGAGCAGCCTTCTGTTTCCAGAAGTTTTCTTCCATGTTGGCACAAAGAGTGTATTCAGCCGAAGCTTTCATGAATGCCTCTCTGTTTTCGGGGCACGAATCGCTGTCGAAAGCCTCTTGAAGAGCAGAAAGAGCCTATTCACCAGCTTTAACACGCTCAGAGATGTGTCCAAAGACATTCCAGTTTCAGTTTTTGAGGTGTCTCTTCACCCTAGCAAGCTTAAACTGAAGGTTCAGCATGCCGGAGAAACCCGTGGGATAAGCCCAGACGCACCCTCGAGGAAGGTGTGATGCTTGACCCACATGTTCTGAAAGCGGAAGGAGGATTTGAGAATTTCAGAGGTGAAAGAGCACAGGTTGAGGATGGGGCCGTGATCAGAATCCCTGGTTCTAGAAAGGTGGGTGATCCTAGTGACAGCAAAGGAAGACAACCATGACTCACTAAGGAAGATCCGGTCGAGGAAATGGTAGTCCGCAATGGTGTCGGCGGAATCCATCATCTCATTATGGTGATCAGTGAGTTTCCTTCCCGGTCGTGGTAGTGAAGGAGGGTGTTGAAATCACCTCCCACGATCCAGGGCAGCTCGAAGGAAGAGAGGCTGATATCCCTCAAGTCGTCCCAGAGCTGGAATCTCCGAGCACGAAGCACGAGGCATACACAACGGTAAACAGAAGGGACTTGGCTAACAACAAACTATCGGAAATCTGAACAAATTGAATGACCGTTTAAGGGAATAACTAAAAAATGGTAGGAGACCGAAATAAAACATGGTAGGCCAAATTTGCAAAAATTGTAGTAAAAGTTATACGTTTATTTGCAACATTTCTACGGTTAAGTTTAAATCACAAAAGACACCAAAAGTTGGTATTAATTTGTACTCTAAGGTGGTGCTTGGTATGATGGAATAGAATGCGGTGGAATGGAATGGAAAAACCCTAAACCCTTTTAGGGCTTGCTTGGTATGATGGAATGGAATGCGGTGGAATGGAATGGGGGTAAAAATCATGTAAAAATTTGTACATCATTTCTACCTCCATTCCATTCCATTCCACCTCATTCCATTCCATCATACCAAGCACCACCTAAAAGTTACATGCTAATAAGTTATAGAGGAATCCAACTCCACCAATTACAAATATTCATATTCTGTACCCTAACATGTTTGAAGTCAGATGGAATAGCGAACAATTTGGCCTTTACTTGAGAATATTCACTCACTCAAAAACTATTTACGTACTGGTCATCAGTTCAAATTAAAACACTGCTCGTAATAGTTAGTACAACTACGGCCATGGCCATCTGAATTACAGTGGGCATATCTCAAAAAGAGACATTCTGACAACAATACAGGTCCAGGATCTATCAACTCTTTCTGTGGCGGTTAAACGAGGCAACTCTGCAATTATAACAATCCACACCTCGATCTCCCATCATCTGAAAGCTGCATCGTTCTTTTGAAAGTCTCGTAATTTTACATCCAAGATTATCCATCCTTGGTTTGAACTTCTCCCATGGAGATCGTATTTGACACTTCACATCAAGAGCAACCACATCCACCTTTCTTCTTCACCCCTAGCTAGGGATGCATTGCAGATTCTGTTTGTTTGGACAATTCAAGTACATTAATATAAAATCAAGCTGAAAATAATCTCAAGTCAAATTCTTGACACCTGGTTCCAGGTCGAATGATGCTGACATGTAGTGTTTGCTAGAAATTTTTTAAGCAACAATCTTAAGAGCAGAATGACTATATTAGGCTACTGATTGTCACCATAATTTACTCACGGTTGGAGCAGATTAGTTTTGCATTTTCAGGAAAGAAGTACTTGAGAGAAACTCTGAGCCAATCAATTGCTCAACATCCACTTGCAAAAGAAGTGCCTTGTTTTCTCATTGTAGATAGTTTCTAATTGGATTATTTGCATGTAAAATACACCAACTTTAATGGCAGTTTGATTTTTCATACGAACTTAAAACTTAGCCTCACAATACACCAACTTATGACCAGTTTGATTTATGATATGGCGAACACTTTTGGTCAAAATCGAAGTTGACGTAGACAATTTCAATTGACGTGGCATGAACCTACTTAGGTGCTACCCTTAAAGAATGAAAAATTAATTAAATAGGCCAGAATCAGATAAAAAACAAAAGATAATTTTTATTTTTTTTTCATTTTGTAAAGGTTTAAAGGGTCAAAAACGACGCTGTTTATTTTATAAAGAAACATTGTTGTTTTGTTGGTCATACAATTTGTCCAAGTAGGCGATTCGGCGTCCACGTCAGCTTCAATTTGGGTCATTTTCATGTCAAAAATCAAACCGGTAGTTAGTTGGTGTATTATCAGGCTATGTTTTAAGTTCGTGTTAAAACTCAAACTACTATCAAACTTGGTGTATTTACAAGCAAATAATCCTTTCTAATTTAGCTTCAATGTCTTTTGATTAAAGATGTTTTCTCACTCTCAGCATTATACACTGAGAGAGACGGGACCACCAATCTCAACTCTTGGTTTGCATGTTAAATAACTGTGTGATTAATCATGTTGGTTATATCAGTAGATGCATGCATGATGCATACAAGGAAAGGACAATCTCTAATGAAGTAACAAGTGTGAGACATACCTTCAATTTGCCAAGCTGTGATATTTTTCTTGAACTAATTTCCCACTGTCTGGCCATCCCTCTTAGCAGCAACTGAAGTTGTACCTTGCTCGATGCACTAGTTACAGAGCAAAATTGTTCAAAATAAGCATATATGGCTGAGCCAATGCAACATGCTTAAAATATTTGTGAATTTCTGCTCATCCATCCTAAGAACAAAAAACTAAAAATAATAGTATGTTTCAACAAATTGAACTAGAAGTTTTGAAAAGATAAGATAAAATATCATATTCTGTCCTCTCAACCGAGACATTGTAACTCAGATAGTTTCACAGAATACACAAAAGAAAAATTATTGATAGATGAACCACATATTCATACTATTCACAATAGTCTTAGTTCCTAAAGTTTAAAGGTCAATTGAAGTTTAAAATGATTAAAACACACGCTTTCAGATACTGCAAAATAAAAGGTACTTCAACATCAGATTTTCCACGTGTTCTGCTAAGGCCCCCTATACAATTTGTCACCTGTATACATATTCTACAAAGTAGGATAGAATAGCTTAACAAGTCAGAAGCAATGTGTCCCTATTTTTAGTCTTACGAATTCAGAATCACCCTTTGATCCTCTCCATAAGAAGTTAAGAGTGGGAACAAAGTAAATTTAACGACATAAGAAACATCCAGGATGGTACTCTAAAATCACAGAAGAATATCTGTTACCTGAAGAAGGTAACTATGCAGCCAATCCAAAGTCTGAGGAAAAGCCGTAGCTGATATATTGACAACTGAATAACCCTGCTCACAAATTTTCAAAAAGTCCATGAGCAGCTTAAACGCAGTACATGTTTGCTGCATGTTGCAAACTTGCAATCCGTCCAATAACAGTAGTTGCTTGAAAGTAAACTTGGGAGCTCATTCAAAAACCTTAAAACTTCACCTAACTGCTACTGGAAAACCAAAAATAAAATAATTCAAAAAAGGTATGATCCTTTGTAGGGACAAAGATCGAATAAGAGAGGGTAGACAAAATAGTCATGAAGTTGCATTGACTTCACATGCATAGACACACACATTCAAAGTCCTTTCATCTACAGGCAGAACAAAAGGATGGTCAATCGACGAGGAAAAATAACATATTATCACCTGAAATTACACCAGACTATTATAAGATATGGAATCGACTGCAGCAGAATAACATTCAGTTTAGCATTTGTGTCCTCTGACAAAGGTTCCAAATCACAGTACCTGGGACTTAAATGAACAGAGGTAGTCCTGTATTGTTTTCAAGTTGGCAATTAACTTATCCTTGTCCTGGAAAAACAAGTAGACTGTGATTGCAGAAACCATATATAAAGGAACCATATAGCTAATATGCATAGCAAAAGCCTCTTTACAATTTATGAGTCTGGTATTACAAGCTCAAAGAACACCAGATAATAAAAAATAAAGACTTGATACAAACTCAGACCACAGCAACTAAAAGTTTAGGCAGTGTGTAAATATTTCAGGTCCCAATATACCCTTACACCAGATTGAACACTTGAATGGGTAAAACATAAAAAATTGTACTTTGACGATATCCAAAGTTTTAGGAAAGACTTGAGAACAATAATTGCATGGTCCAGTTCCCAATTATAACAATACAACACACACTATAGATCAGCATGCACTGCAAAATTTATACTTATGTAACAGTTGGAAAATCTGATTTAGGGACTACAATTAGAGAACACCTCTACGAGATACAAATACAACCAAAATGTAGCAGCACATTATTCTCAATCATATTGAACAGGGCTGTAATATGAGTATAACCTGTACTGCGTATTTTTCAATGCTACGAGTAGATAACCACTCCTCCAGCAAAGCCTGTACATAACCAATGAACAAATTCAGGCAAACTGTCAAAAGAAATATATTGTTTCAAATATTGTAGCAACACTTAAGGACTTATTCACCCATCAAGATAAGACATGTATTTATCTAAAATATTAAACAATGATTCGTTCAAACAGCTTTATAAGATTAATCACTCAATCTTGTGAAACAAAAATGTCACAAACATTTTAAGAACCTATTCTTTGCCAGAAAGTATCTGCCCATCAATAAAATTTAAATATTCATGCCTAGGTATTCTCATATCTTCAGGTTATAATACAGGAGTTATCTGTCTGTTGAGCTATATCTCAACTGGGCTCTCATTGTGGTTACAAGGAAAACCATCAAAAGTGAAAGTAAGTTTGGACACCTTATGATCAAATTCAGCCATCTTTAGGATTATAGGAATAATAATGGGTTCAGGTCCAGACTTTTCTTTATTGACTGCAGGAGGCTGGATGGACTCAGCATCTTTCAGCATTTCACCTGTGAAGATAATTAAAGGTTGGAAGTTACTGCTAAACTCTAACCCTTGCTAGGAGTAATAATAGTGCCAAAAAATAATGATAGAATCTTCTAGAAGTACCATACTAGTCACTGAATCAGAATTTAAAAATCAAGATCAAAAAGCAACAACTTTTACCTTCACATTCAGGGGGCCCACTGTTTATGTTCACATGTTCTAGAGCACCTGAAACGACATCCACACCTGATACAGTTTCTTCTGACCGGGCAATGCGATTATTGTCATTGTCTTGATTAACACATGCCTCAGTTGACTTATTCTCAGCTAAGCTTCCATTTTTATTTTTTCCTGAACCCTTTTCTCCATCTTTTGGTTGGGAGGTATTTGATAATTTATTTTCATCATCCATTAAGTATATACTAGGGTCCAAATGTATGCCCTGTAATTTACAGAAAATACATAACAATCATCCAGTTATACGTCAACAGGTTGCCCTCTACAAGACTATATCTCTACAGAATATCAATTTCTCTCAACAGGGGAAACAGAAGCTTATGTGATGATAATGTAACTCCTCTACATATAGATGGATGCTTCAACCTTGTTGTAGTCTTAATGTCAAATACAATCTAGAACTTTGAACCTATAATTATCTAGTATTTATTCTTTTGTCCTGTTTTCAATTACTATTTCTTCTTTTCACCCACCTTAGCGTGAGTAACTTCGTTTTCACCTTAACTTTCTAAAACGACTAATAAAAAGAATAGGAGGGAGTATTTTATAGCAGGTTTAAGCAAACTATAAAGATGTAATATTGGAAAATGTGCTTTCTACGCAATAGAAATGAGTCAAATGACAATAGTGAGTAAGAATATCAAACTTCAAGGTCAGGCCTGATAATCACATGAGACAATATGTGAGCATAAGAATGTTCATGGACAGTCCAATCTTTTAGTGTTTGACTTAATATGGTTTCGATTCTATCTACAGAAGCTGATACACATAGTGTCCTCTATTATATTGCATAGTAACAAGATGTCAAGAACTAATATCCCATTCTAGCCGTAGAAAAACAAAAGTTTAAACATCTATCATACTGAAGAAAAGTCAAGGTTCCTCAACTCCTGGTTTTACCGTATACCGACCATGTGTATCATCAGATTCCTCAATATATGATTCTTAATGTAACAAACTCTATGCTTTTAGGTACAATCTTTCAACAGTCCCACATTATTAAGACAAATTCTCATTGTTCTAAAACTCAGTTCAGTAACGAGAACCAAAAGGAGAAGGCATGTAGGCATGTAAAATCATAGAAGCAAGCAAAGCAGGATTAATTTACCTCAATGATAATTGGTTTTCCATCCTTCATTGCTTTCTTCAAATCACCAGCCAGACCTATTTGGGACACAATTTATAAGACACTCATACTATAACTTCAAATGCATCATGGGGAAATGCTGAAGCTATTGAGATACCTTTACGGACAATTCGGCATTCTCTGCAAAATTCAGTTATTAACTCCTCAGACGAGCTGAAATCTCGTGCCCATACTGGGGAAGATGTTAATGGCGCACTGAGATGAAACAGAAGGCACATCATGCACCATTGCACAATAACCACTTAATCATCACACATGCAAGCTATATCAATTTAAATCAAGACAACAATTTATGCATTGGTAATAGTATAGTCCTGTCATCTCTGAGTTTGGATAACTGATAGAGTGAAGGGATTGAGATAAACAATGAACAAGAGAATTGAAAGAAATATATTAAAATAAAAACGGAACAAGGAACAAATAGAAAATAACCCTCCTCTTGCGAGGCCAAAGTCCTCAAACGAGGCCACAGGAAAATAATTCCCGCTACGGCAGAAGCCGTCCAAAATACTGCAATAATAATAATCCTAACCCTAACTCACTAACACCTATTTAAAGACCTAAAGAAACTTGAGGACCAAGTAATTAACTTGGAGCCCAAACAAAAGCCCACTCCAGCTTTTACTTTTATTCTAACCCTAGATATCTAAATAAATAACATAAACAAAATATAGCAATTACTAAATAATGATCTCTATCAATTCCTTAGCTGTTCAAAACAGCCTTGTCCTCAAGACTGTGAAAGCACTTCAAAAGACATCCCAAATCTGCCACGACTTCAAACTATATGGACCAATAAATCCATATTTCCCTTGCACGTTGATCTCAAAAAAAAATTGCATCTTTTCTATTTAATACTCTGGTGCTGCAGAAGTTCCCAATTAGATCCTTCCAATCTGGAAGAGGAGAACTTGCATCAATCCTTGCTGGAGCAGGTTCCTTTGCAGGAAGAGGAACAACCCTTGGGGAGGGAAATCCCTTGCAGGGAAAGAAACAGCAACAGGAAGATAAGGGGGGGGAAAGAAGCCAGCAGGACAACTGCACCGACATCGACAAGAGAAGTTGGCGTCGCCGCGATAACAGGAGGTGGTGGCTGATGTGGCTTCTGTGTTAGCGTGGGAGAACTCTAAATCTCCATGGTAACAGGAGGTAGAAGCTCCTGCGTCGTCTCGAGAGCAGGAGGCAGCGTCTGCGTCATCGCGGAAACAGGAGACTTTGGTAGTAGATTCTTCTTGGGAAGAAGAGGTGTAGGAAGAGGCGGAAGCGGCGTGGCTGCTTTGGCGCTATCTTGGCGATGAAGAACACGAGAGGTTGTTGTGTTGTTGTAGTCGTCAGGCTTCACTTCTCCCAATCGAATTGCTGGTAACTTGTCGAGTCTCTCCATGATTCTATCAAATTTTGTATCGAGCGAGTCGAATCTCTCCTTGACTCGATCAAATATTGCCAAGTGCGAATTAGCAAACTCAACACCCTTCTCTATCGTCTTTTCCATCGTCTTTGACTCGATCAAATATTGCCAAGTGCGAATTAGCAAACTCAACACCCTTCTCTATCGTCTTTTCCATTGTCTTTTCAGATCCGGCAGGTCGGACCATTTGATAGAGTGAAGGGATTGAGATAAACAATGAACAAGAGAATTGAAAGAAATATATTAAAATAAAAACGGAACAAGGAACAAATAGAAAATAACCCTCCTCTTGCGAGGCCAAACTCCTCAAACGAGGCCACAGAAAAACAATTCCCGCTACAGCAGAAGCCGTCCAAAATACTGCAATAATAATAATCCTAACCCTAACTCACTAACACCTATTTAAAGACCTAAAGAAACTTGAGGACCAAGTAATTAACTTGGAGCCCAAACAAAAGCCCACTCCAGCTTTTACTTTTATTCTAACCCTAGATAACTAAATAAATAACATAAACAAAATATAGCAATTACTAAATAATGATCTCTATCAATTCCTTGGCTGTTCAAAACAGTCTTGTCCTCAAGACTGTGAAAGCACTTCAAAAGACATCCCAAATCTGCCACGACTTCAAACTATATGGACCAATAAATCCATATTTCCCTTGCACGTTGATCTCAAAAAAAAATTGCATCTTTTCTATTTAATACTCTGGTGCTGCAGAAGTTCCCAATTAGATCCTTCCAATCTGGAAGAGGAGAACTTGCATCAATCCTTGCTGGAGCAGGTTCCTTTGCAGGAAGAGGAACAACCCTTGGGGGAGGGAAATCCCTTGCAGGGAAAGAAACAGCAACAGGAAGATAAGGGGGGGGAAAGAAGCCAGCAGGACAACTGCACCGACATCGACAAGAGAAGTTGGCGTCGCCGCGATAACAGGAGGTGGTGGCTGATGTGGCTTCTGTGTTAGCGTGGGAGAACTCTAAATCTCCATGGTAACAGGAGGTAGAAGCTCCTGCGTCGTCTCGAGAGCAGGAGGCAGCGTCTGCGTCATCGCGGAAACAGGAGACTTTGGTAGTAGATTCTTCTTGGGAAGAAGAGGTGTAGGAAGAGGCGGAAGCGGCGTGGCTGCTTTGGCGCTATCTTGGCGATGAAGAACACGAGAGGTTGTTGTGTTGTTGTAGTCGTCAGGCTTCACTTCTCCCAATCGAATTGCTGGTAACTTGTCGAGTCTCTCCATGATTCTATCAAATTTTGTATCGAGCGAGTCGAATCTCTCCTTGACTCGATCAAATATTGCCAAGTGCGAATTAGCAAACTCAACACCCTTCTCTATCGTCTTTTCCATCGTCTTTGACTCGATCAAATATTGCCAAGTGCGAATTAGCAAACTCAACACCCTTCTCTATCGTCTTTTCCATTGTCTTTTCAGATTCGGCAGGTCGGACCATTTGATAGAGTGAAGGGATTGAGATAAACAATGAACAAGAGAATTGAAAGAAATATATTAAAATAAAAACGGAACAAGGAACAAATAGAAAATAACCCTCCTCTTGCGAGGCCAAACTCCTCAAACGAGGCCACAGAAAAACAATTCCCGCTACAGCAGAAGCCGTCCAAAATACTGCAATAATAATAATCCTAACCCTAACTCACTAACACCTATTTAAAGACCTAAAGAAACTTGAGGACCAAGTAATTAACTTGGAGCCCAAACAAAAGCCCACTCCAGCTTTTACTTTTATTCTAACCCTAGATAACTAAATAAATAACATAAACAAAATATAGCAATTACTAAATAATGATCTCTATCAATTCCTTGGCTGTTCAAAACAGTCTTGTCCTCAAGACTGTGAAAGCACTTCAAAAGACATCCCAAATCTGCCACGACTTCAAACTATATGGACCAATAAATCCATATTTCCCTTGCACGTTGATCTCAAAAAAAAATTGCATCTTTTCTATTTAATACTCTGGTGCTGCAGAAGTTCCCAATTAGATCCTTCCAATCTGGAAGAGGAGAACTTGCATCAATCCTTGCTGGAGCAGGTTCCTTTGCAGGAAGAGGAACAACCCTTGGGGGAGGGAAATCCCTTGCAGGGAAAGAAACAGCAACAGGAAGATAAGGGGGGGGAAAGAAGCCAGCAGGACAACTGCACCGACATCGACAAGAGAAGTTGGCGTCGCCGCGATAACAGGAGGTGGTGGCTGATGTGGCTTCTGTGTTAGCGTGGGAGAACTCTAAATCTCCATGGTAACAGGAGGTAGAAGCTCCTGCGTCGTCTCGAGAGCAGGAGGCAGCGTCTGCGTCATCGCGGAAACAGGAGGCTTTGGTAGTAGATTCTTCTTGGGAAGAAGAGGTGTAGGAAGAGGCGGAAGCGGCGTGGCTGCTTTGGCACTATCTTGGCGATGAAGAACACGAGAGGTTGTTGTGTTGTTGTAGTCGTCAGGCTTCACTTCTCCCAATCGAATTGCTGGTAACTTGTCGAGTCTCTCCATGATTCTATCAAATTTTGTATCGAGCGAGTCGAATCTCTCCTTGACTCGATCAAATATTGCCAAGTGCGAATTAGCAAACTCAACACCCTTCTCTATCGTCTTTTCCATCGTCTTTTCAGATCCGGCAGGTCGGACCATTTGATAGAGTGAAGGGATTGAGATAAACAATGAACAAGAGAATTGAAAGAAATATATTAAAATAAAAGCGGAACAAGGAACAAATAGAAAATAACCCTCCTCTTGCGAGGCCAAACTCCTCAAACGAGGCCACAGAAAAACAATTCCCGCTACAGCAGAAGCCGTCCAAAATACTGCAATTATAATAATCCTAACCCTAACTCACTAACACCTATTTAAAGACCTAAAGAAACTTGAGGACCAAGTAATTAACTTGGAGCCCAAACAAAAGCCCACTCCAGCTTTTACTTTTATTCTAACCCTAGATAACTAAATAAATAACATAAACAAAATATAGCAATTACTAAATAATGATCTCTATCAATAACACAAGCTTCTTGAAAGCAAACTAGCACACGTAATAGTATAGGTTTGCTCATCTGCAATCGGACAAAGACGAGCTTCCTGAAAGCAAACTAGCACTCTCTAGCTACCCATATACTAACTACTCCCAGCCTTGTTGACTTGTGTGTTTCGCATCAAACACTAACTAAGGCTGAACAAGTTGGACAATGACACACTACCTCCCCAGATAGCAATTTGAGTATTAATGCCGATTTTCAGAAAGATACAGAAAAGGGAGCAATTAGACCAAGGTGGTGCTTACTCTGTTGCTGTGCGCAGTAACTCATACACCATATCTGTCTGTCCATTAAGACAATACACAAGCAATAAGAGTTAGTACAAGAATATTAAGACAACCAGAAAAACAAGCCAGGAGCAAAAGTTGTTAGGGAACTCCCAGACATAAACTTTAAAGCAGTACTTGTGTAACAAGAAGATAATCACCTGTAACACATTTGGCAGATTTAGCCTTTGGGCAAGCTGTGTAGCAATAGTAGATTTTCCAACACATGCTGTACCACATACAAGAATGACCAGTGGTACTCTCTGATGATGAAATCTTATAGACAGAGAAAATAATATTACAAGAATGCTAAAAATTAGAAGAAGCAAAGTATCAGTTTAATATTCCATCTTTCTTCCTCAGATATGAGACAAGTAAACAACAATGAATTTAATGGTGCACACAGTTTCGGGGAGGGGTACGCAACTAATATGCATATACTCCCGGGAAATCCCATAAAGTGAATATCTTTCCAAACCTTCAGTCATCTTTAAATATGCACAGCAGAAAAAACAAAGTGAAGTGCATATTCATGGATATATATTGTGTGTGTGTGCATCTGTCAGTGTATGTGTGTGAAACAATTGTATCTTTTTCCAACAATGTCTCAGACTCTCAATAAAAAGAGATACTCAACCAAGTAATTTGTTTTTTATTTTAAAGAGATGACACTAACTTCTCAATAACCACTAAGCAAATAACATTTTTTAACCCTACTATATCCCCATTTCACTGAGTGCAAGGTTGCCCAATATATTTTCTAAAATACCAAAAGATAAAAAAAAAACAAACTAACCTCGTCATCATTTTGTATCGGTTTATATATTCTTGTCCATATCCCCGCCGCTCCATGAGCTGCAGGGGTGAGAGAAGGATTATACAATAATATACACTTAAACACTCCATGCACATTGCAAGAAATATAAGATAGGCATTCCTCACAAGCATAATATAACCAAAGGACGACCAGAAAAATACATCAAAGATAGAACAAATGGTGCCCTTCCTATAGAACTTTCAGTTCACAGTCTGAAGTCACCAATCGGTTGAGACAGCAAAGTCATTCGACCACATTAAAGTTAATAAGAGGCAATCCAGTATCATCAAGACTTATAACCACCTTTGAGGATACATAGAAAATGAAAATGTAAAATATCCTATATATGCATATACATACCAATTACAGCAACTCACATAATTTTATTTAACTAATAAGGAGTAACTGCACTCCATTACTTGTCAAAGGTTTCCATTTTCACATAAAAATGCCAAAAACATATACGGTGAACGAACATACCTTAAATAAGTTAGCTTCAAGGTCCGACTGCGATCTGCAACACAATCAACGAATAAGGAAAACTAGAAGAAAAAGGAACTAGCATTCTAAACAAAGATTGAGTAAAAAAAAAAAACAACGTCAATACAGTTGTAGAACATACACATCTAGTAGCCTATTATCTATGAGCAGCTTTTTCAGTTCAAGAGCGATCTTAATAGCCACATGATTCGGTATCTGCAATCAAGACAAAACAGAACACCATAATTACAAAAGATAATTAGGAACACTGAGAAGAAACAAGACAAAAGAAAGAAGTAGAGGCTCTTACCTTGGTGACAGTCAACATTCTGCTAAGCAAAAATCGGGAGAGCACGTAATAGTGGTCGGCATTATCGCCCAACCACACCTTCACCTTAATTGAAATTAAAACACAAATGAATTGAACAAGTGTTGAGATTCTGACAATAAAATTTGAAGAAAAAGAAAGATTGAAGATGATTTTTGATCCGACGAGTAAACCTTAACAAAATCATATTTGGAAGAAGCATTGCGTGTGGAGAAGGGGAGAGCGGTTGATTGTGCGATTTTATGATGACGATCAAAATCATCTCCTTCAACATCGTCTTCTTCTTCATTAGGGTTTTCGATAGCCACTCCCTTATCTTTCTTCATTTCTCTTCGACAGAATCTATGCGTTTCTCGATTTTGCCACGCAACCGAGTTGCAGTGTGTGTGTATAGTTTGAAGAAGGAATTACGTGTGCTGCTGCTAGCTTAGCAATGTTCTGAAAGTGATCAAATACTTCGTGGATTCATTTAATATTTTACTTTTAGTTTCAACTAGGGTTGTAAATGAATCAAATAATTTTGATTCGATTCGGTATTCGTATTCGATTAGCCCTATTCGTATTCGATTTTTTACGATTCGAATTCGAAAACAAATATTTTTTATGATTCGATTATTATTCAAATACAAATAAAAATTTATGATATTCGATTCGATATTCGTAAGTATTCGATAAAATATAAATATAAATATAAATATTAATATTAATATTAATATTAATATTAATATTAATATTAATATTAATATTAATATTAATATTAATATTAATATTAATATTATTATATATATATAAGATATTAATTATTAAGCCCAATTAGAAATATATTTCTTAAATAATGATTTCGAATCGAATATCCGAATCGAATATCGAATTCGAATTATTTTCTTTAAAATATCATTTGGAATATCATTAGAAAAAAAAACGAATCGAATATTCGAATCGAATCGAATACTTTCGAATCTACCTTCGAATCGAATACGAATCAAATCTAGTATTCGAAAAAAAATCGAATTCGAATTCGAATCTTCGAATACCTTAACGAATTCGAATCAAATACTGTGTTATTCGCTTCGATTCGATTCGTTTACACCCCTAGTTTCAACATATAAAATATTCGGTTATTTCATGAGGAATTCGCTAAATTCTGATTTTGCATGTGAATTTTAAAATTGAATTCAAATACTTATTCCGTCCCATTTCACTTGACTTGTTATTTTTCAGCACGAGATTTTAGGAGACTTTGTTTAGGGATAAAAGATAGTGTTTTAGTATTTTAATGAAAATCTCATTATTTTAAAACTAGAGAATCATAGATCCATAAAAACATATTGATGTCTAATCTTAAATAAAAGATTATATACTTTAATTTGGTATAAAAATTATAAAAGTCGGTAAACAAATGAACAAGTTATGATAATTCAAACATTTACAGTTTAAATTATATTAGGAAATGTGCTAAGGTTAGTATATGATGGGATGATTAAGGCCATAAAATTTTTTTTGATTGGAAAACATTTATTGAAAGGTAGGAAAGTGGTACGAGAAGTACCTATTCATACAGATTAGTCTACATTCCAGATGACAGCTAAAGAATTATTTGCCCAGCCCAAGTAACTATTAATCGAGCCTACTTCGTCACGAACGGTACACTAACTCTAGAACCGGCACTTAATTTCGGCTTCAATTCTCCTAAAATCTCAATCTTTGCCCTCGAACACGACCGAGTTTCGCCACTTCCAAAGCACCCATATCACATAGGTCCAAAGGCCACCTAATCTTTTTTCCAACTTCTCTTTACCAAGAAGAGCTGAAAAACAGATTTTGTGGTCGTCGATGTCCAACAGAGGATCCCAGCTTGAACCAACCCACTCGGCCAAGGTGCTCCACAGACCATGAACTTTCGGACACTGAAAGAAGAGGTGATAAGTAGATTCCACCTCCCTGTTACATCAGCTACAGTCGGAGATATACTAAATCTTTCTATTTTGGGAAACATGACAACTGGTATGAGACAACCCAATATAATATACTAGACATGTGAAATGGGACGGAGAGAGTACATAATTTTTTTTGTTTGGATTTGATTTTACGCAATAAAATAATTTGGTGAAATAGATGGGAACGTTTCAATCAAAACAACATCATTTTTGGTACCACGCTAATTTTAATTTCTCATGCCAACTTTAATATATGTCCATATTGTTCTCGTGTATGAAATCAGATAAAATTAAAATATTTTGTACTTATATTTGAATTTAATTTTAAAGTTAGGGTGATGCTATTCGGCTATAATGTGGCCGGCCATAATTAATATTAATATGTAATAGTTTATGTATTTATGCCATTTTTTATTAGCTTTTATGAGAAAATTCAAAAAGTGATATAATTTATGTACTTTTAACATATTATCCTTTAATCTATTTGATGATCGTGACTACTTTAAAGATTTTGTTGCTTTTTTTATTTAAGAGAAAATAAAATGAATTATTAGGGAGAAAAAAAATATTTTTATATTCAAATTTAGAAGTAATTAAGAATAATCTCTTATAGATTTTTTAAATATTGATTATAACTTTTAATTTATATTTTTTTAATTATGTATATTAAATGCCCTTGTGTGGCCAGCCACATTATGTCCGAATATCATTATTATTAAAGTTAATATGCAAAATTAAATTTAAGTTAAGATCGTGTATTTAGAAGCAATGTAGAAAACAACAAAACCCATCCCAACTATCTTCGGTACTGACACCAGCAGTCCCTACCTCATCATTTTTTCATTTGGGGTTTGATTTTTCTTTTAATAAGGTTTATTTTTATAAGTTATATTAATTATAATTTTTTCGTAAATGTATTATCATCACGTCAACCATTAGAACATTAAGTATGCCCAATGTGGATAGAGGAACATTCCTGCTCTTAAAAGCAATTACCCCTATTATTTTTAACATAGTTTTATCTTTATTTATTTATTTATTTATTATTTTATTTTTTTTTACTTTGTTATCTTGTGGAGACTATATATATCGAGTGGGATTGGATCGTTTTTGTGAATCGGAGACTTTAAATGATCACGGGACGGGCCTAAGATTCTAGCCCCATATACTCTAAGCCCAACTATATTTTCTCATTTTAAATGTTCACAAGTTGGATACTCCGTATAACTTTTCCTTCTTTTAATTGCATTTTAATTCTTCTTCAATCTCTTACGGCTGATTTTGGGATTTTTGATGCTTCTTTCTTTGTATCTACAACAGCATTCGCGATCATATTATTTAATCATATATAGTGTTTCAATGTTTAAATCCAAGTTCATTAATTAAATAATCATTGTGTAAAAAAAAAAATATACAATTTTGATGAATAAAATGAGTATTTTGCATCGAGACAAGACAATTATGTGATTTGAAATAGTAATAATAAAAAGAAGGTACAATTTCACTCCACCAATTAAACATGTTGCAGTTCATATTATGATATAAACTACAAATTAAAGGCAGTAGCAATGCCCCTATAAAGCCCAGTATAAAATGAGGGCACATAATAAGTGGCACCCGATATCCTCGATTTCGTATCGCATTTCAATCTCGTACTTCATTTCCCACCATACTCGAGTGTAACGTACATGTTATACCGAGTATGCTTATGTGTAGAATAATGTACGAGATTGGAATGCGATGCGAGAAGAAGGATTTGAACTGCATAACGATATACGCGTGCCATATATGAAATTACAATGTACTAGCTATACCTAGGGGAGTGCCATTAATTGTTCCCAAGTTTCTTAGTATAATACCAGGAAAAAAAAGAAAAAAAAAAACATCCGATAGAGCCAAGGGGATTAATAGATGAAAGTGGCATGCACTACCAGAAGAAGTTACTTAGTTGGGCAGAAGCTTGAGAATCCTCATCGTCGTGGGACGGAGAGTGAACGTGCCTCCCCTCGTACGTTGTTATCACCATCCGAGGATCGTCTGCTAGTCGTTCTACACGCTTCTTGACTCGACAGTTATCTTGTGTGCATCTATAGTAGCTCCTGCACGTACAATATCATTACATCAGGAAAAGGAAATTGTTGTGTGTGACAATGTTAATTGCAACGACGTAATGTATCTTTCTTGAAAAGAAAAATGTACTGCTATTAATATATAACTACTAAAGTTGGGTTTTTATTCAACTCTACATGTAACTTGTCCTAGTCTGCATTGTTAGAAATCCATCCCATGGAATTACATTGACAAGTGTACCCATTGGTATAGAGAAAGGTATGAGCAATATAGTTATTGAAGTAAGCACGGTTGCAAATGTATATAATAACCATGTTACTTATTGTGCATTGCAATCTTGCTAACTTCAATAACAACCTTATTTTGACCAAGATAAATGTTCTAGACATATTTTTATTTTTCATACCAAAACTTATTTCTGCATACCAAACTCTCTCTCTACCAAACAGCCTTATATATATATATATATATATATATATATATATATATGTGTGTGTGTGTGTGTGTGTGTGTGTGTGTGTGTGTGTGTGTGTGAAAGATCAAATAAAAAATGAACTTGTAAGAAATGAGAAATGAACTAGACAGTGTGTGATCTATATAGTCCAAATAAAATGGTGCATTAGAATTGTATTGATAATGCATTATGATGATCTATGCATTATCATAGTAATGACAATTCATTATGATGCATGATTCATTATTATTGTACGTAGCATGCATTACAGTTGTGCATAAGATGCATAATTTTTTTTATTTTATAGAAAACTTATTTGGTATATATAGAAAATGTGAACCAACCAATGTGTATAAGATATATGGACAACGCACAAATGTGGTAGGACAATGTGGAAAAAAAAAACATAATGGGTTAACCTAGTACAAGAAATTAGAGGAAGAAAAAAAGAAAAAGAAAAGGACAATGAAAAAGAAAAAGAAAATTGAAGATCGAGAAATGGGCACACTGCAATAGCAAATTAACTGGCAATTGCTGGATTCATCATCAAAACAGTTAGCTTTTATAGAGAGAGTGGGCTCTCTTCAATGCGTCCCTAGTCATATAAAGTTTACACACTTTGGTAATTGAGGGGAAAAAATATTTAAGAGTGTAATCATTTGGTAATAAAAGTTGGATTTACTTTTTAACCCTAAAGCTAAATCATGAAAAAGGGTATCTCCCTAGATATATCCTCATTTCAAAATATGTAGCAAGAAAATGGAGATACGAGCATAATTATTATTATAATTATTATTATTGCTACTCTCTCTCTCTCTCTTATCTCCTTTTCTTAGGGTTTCTCTACTGATACAAGATTTGGGATAAAGGAATTGAGATGAATATATGTGCAATAATGAATAAGTTATTACAGTCTGTGTTTAGCTGTAATTAAGGTAATTATAGTTCACTTTTGCCTTTCTTATTGAGCATTAACAAGATTAATTGATGATGAAATTAATAATGAAGAACAATTTTGAACTACCGTCATAGATTGACTTTAATCAGGAATATGCATCATTATGCGTACTCGATTGCTCATGCATGAAATCTGACAATTTCTCAGTCATATATAGATTCAATCCAATTAACTATATTTTTTTTCAAAGAAAAAAATTAAATTGTATTAAAACTTATTAATTCCAAAGAAAATAAACAAATTTACCTAGGGTGTTGAGTGTTCTTGACAACTTTTTGTCCATATTTTCTCCATTTGTAGCCATCATCAAGAACATCGACATCACTCATAGTCTTGAAGCAAAACCTGGGCTCTCTCACCTTTCTTCTGGCCTTGATCTTCTTCATCTTCATGGCTGAAACGCCGAGGCGATGATCGTCGTCCCCTCCACTTCTCTTCATGCTCATGCAATCGCTCAACTCACCCCATGCCCTAAAAGTTTTTTATAAATTAATGCATTTTTTTAATTATTTTTTAAAAATAAAATAAAATAAAAGAATGAAAGAGAAAGAACTGTGTGTGTTTTAGTTACCAGTAATTTGAAGCTGATCTTTGCAAAGAGAGAATCTGGGGGAGTCCAGAAAAGTGAGATGAGAAGTCTTCCTTCTGCTTTGTAAGTATGGAGTGATCGCAAAGGGAATCTGCAGCAAGGGTTTTGAGGGGGTGGTTGAACCCTAGAGGAAGAGAAGATGATGAGAAATTTGTGTGGAAAGGGAAAATCCCAAGCTGTGATGACATCATCATCATCTCTTGTTCTTCGAACAAGCTCTGGTTCACCACAGCTTGGGATGCAGAAGACATCTCCTTTTATTTTCTCCCTCTGCTGTGTGTGTTACTGTGTGCTTTGGATGAAGATTCAAGAATTCTGTGCTTTTGCTTGAGAGGGAAATCTAGGTCTCAAGAATTGGAGAAGGATATGGGGTAGAGATATATATGGAAAAATAAAATAAAGATTTTCTGCTCAAAAGTAATTCAATTCAATACTAATAAATACCATACCAATCGCTCATGTCCCACCCTCCCTCCCCACCCCACTAGATTTTCTATCATAAATAGTAGGAGTGTCATTCGGGCCAATCTGCTCGATTTTGAACCATTTATATCGGACTATTAAATATATACCTAACGGAACTAATAAATTTTTTATGCATAAATTTTCGATTATGAGCCTCTTTTTGTTCGGCTTATTTTGGATAACTTGCCGGTCTTATGCTACATTCACAATTTTAGGGTCACTAGCCCTTTGTAGATATTAGGTTATCCGGTTATTTTATTGAGGCCAATCTACTTGTTTTCGGGCTAATTCTACTGAACTATTTAGTGCAAGCTAGTCGGGTTAATTGGACTTTTTTCGAGCATAAATTTCAGTTGAATTCTCCATTTTGGTCTATTTTGAACAAGTTTTCAATTTCGTGCTACATTGGCATCTTAAGGTCTCCAGCCTCTTTTAGATGTTAGATTGTCGGGTTATTTGGTTCAAGCCAATCGAATTGAATTAGGTGTAAATTTTGGCCCGACCTGTTTTCTCGATCGATTTGAACCAGCTCGTTTGTTTTGGGCTAAATTAACATATCTAATAATGAAAATATCATTTTTCATTCGCAACATTGCGCGTATAAGTTAAACGACATGGACAAGATGCAATTGACTTCTATTTGTAATGTTAGAAACTAAAAGAGAAAATAGTATAATTTTAGCTAGAATGGTCCCTTCATGTCCTCTTCCACTACTCTTGGCAGACTTCAATTAATTTAACCATATGAAAGAAAATATATATATCTGAATCTCACAAACCGGGGCCCACACACTACACAGTAAGGAGCTGTGAGGCCTCTGAAAGCTGTCTAAAATTACACTTTTGGCTAAAGTTAATGCCCACATTTTCTTAATTTTCCTTGCAATTAATATATTTTTAGTTCTTACAAGAATAATATTATTGGATATCACATTTCCAACCATATATTAAAAAGTGAGATGCTTTGATCATTGTATCAAGTGATGAGTGTAAAAGAGGAAAAGTGGAAAGCTTATAACTCTGATAAACAGTGTCCCGTGGACTTTGCTGCACATAATAATATATCTAACAAAGTTGATTCAAAAACTCTAAAAATAAAAAAGGAAAGGCTTGAAGGTCTTTTAAATCGAAAATTGAGACATCGTTTTGTCCATCGAGACAAGAGTCTGAACGATTCTTCATCTCGATGAATGAGTTGTTTTTTTTATGGTTCCGATAGTATCGACTTAGAGTAGGTCACTTGGGCAACATCATGGTCTCCATAAGGGCCTTTTTGAGCCATGTGATTATGTTTAAATGTAGGACTGTCTAAATGGTTCCCGGTTTTCAGGTTACCCGGAACTGAACGGGAACCGAATCGGTTCCGGGTACCCGAGAACCGAAATTTTGGATATTTGGTCTGGTCCCGGTTCCTAGGTATTAGAATTTTCAGTTTTCGGTTCTAACCGGGAACCGAACGGTTCCAACCGAAGAACCGAAAAAATTAATACTAATTTTATTTTTTATTATTTTCCCCCCTAATTAGGTACTAAGTTTATTTTGTTATCTTATTTTTGAACTTTGATGGTGATGAATTTGCTTTGGATGATGGATATCTTGTTTAATGTTGAACTTTGATGGTGATAGATAGATGAATCATGAATGTTGCACTTTAGATGGATGAATGTTGCTTTGTTGATTTTTATAATAAAATCGGCTCCATTTCGAGTAACCGGAACCGAACCGAAAAACTTTGGTTCGGTTCCGGGTACCTGAATTAAAACTTGAGGTCCGGTCCCGGTTCTTGATTTTTCCCTATTTTCGGTTCGGTTAACCGAACTTTTCAGTTCGGTTCCCGGAACCGAACCAGATAGACAACCCTATTTAAATGTACTCCCTTCGTCCATAATCTTTTGACCTAAAATTTCTAGTACGGAGTTTAATATTTTGTAATGATGTATTAAAGTGTTGAGATGTTAAAGTGTTAAAGTGTTTTAATTGTGGACTCATCTAATATGTTAATTATGTTAAAGTATTTTAATTGTGGGTCTACTATCTAAAATGGAAATGTTCAATAGATTGTGGACGTCCAAATAAAGTAATAGTATCACTAGATTATAGACGAAAGGAGTATTAATTCATTAGTAAATTAATCTTTATTGAAATATATAATGAGAAGTTTTGAATTGATTATGGAATTAAGCCATGCCTATAACTAGATAGACCCCAAATTGGCAGTTTGCGGCCGTATTGTGTGTAGAATACTATTCATAGTACGATTACAATTGCTATAGGAAAAGAGAAGATTTCCAGAAAGTTTAACGACTATCTCACATAGACTAGATGACTGAGATATTTCATATACAATTCAGAAGTTTAATTGATACATTGGTTCTAGAAAATTCAAAGTAAATTCGCGTTTTATTTTAGTTATATTAGTTTTATAAATAACAATAGCGAGTTTGGTTCATTATAGAAATAAAGCGTGAGAAATAAGAATAAATATGAATCATTGATCTTAGTTAGATCTAAGAATGTCATTAACTTAAGCATAGTTATAAGGTATAATAAATATGATTATATTTAAGCATCAATTTGTACATTAAAAGCACAATTATATAATAAACATAATTCTATACATATTTAAGCATGACTTTATATATTTTTAATCATTGTTTTCTTTTACTCACAACGGAATTTATTTGCATACGAAGCATTCCCTAATAATAGGTACCCAAGTCGATCACGAGAAATTCAATATCCATAATGTGCGATTGTATCATGCAATGCGATTTATCATAATCGAAAGTGTTAGGATATATGTTAAAGGTAACTTATTGGGATCATTCTAATCTTATTCGTTCAAATTTTGTTTTGATTCGATTCTAAAATTCTCGTAGAACTCTTTGAAAAGATGTGCCTGGCCGTAGCTTGATAGGTTAGAATAGCTCAAGTATTAGGAGCTAAGTTTTACTTTTACAGCTATTCAACACATTGATATGAGGATGGACATTAATTAGTTTTAATTATTAGCTTTTAGTTATTAGTTGAGTCTTGTTATTTATACTATTGGTATGGGCTCATTGTAAGCCTATAGATTGTACCTATTCTATAAGCTCTCATTATTTCATGTTCAAGTTTAAGATATTCAGTTTTATAACATTAAGGTTTAGATTAAACTTCACGTGATCGTAGAGATTATGGCGTTTCACGAGCTTATCGTAGATTATCGATTCATTTCTGCAGCAAGATCGTATCAATTTAATAAGCCTACTCCACGGGGTTGACAATTAGATCCTTAAACTAAACCCTAAATGAAATATATATATATATATATATATATATATATATATATATATATATATAGGGAACGGTTCGTGTGTTAATAAATCCTAGTGTGTTAAAATGTTAAAAATGCTTAAAGGTATATAAAACTATGCTTAAATGTGCATAAAATTATGCTTATTATATAATTGTGTTTTTAAATGTACCAATTCATGCTTAAATGAAATCATACTTATTGCCCTTTGAAATCATGCTTAAATCAATGACAGCCATAAATTTGATTAAGATCAATGGTCCAGATTCATTCCTATTTAATATACCATGATTTATTAATTTATGAACAGATATATATATATCAACGTGACATTGTCATATCTATTATAGACACATTAAGTGTGTTCATTCATGATGGGTAGAGGAGTATTTCCGCAGTCAATTAATTCACCCTTGGTGAATAAAACCGTAGGCAAAAACAATATGAATGTAGTAGGATTGTTTGAGGATTGAGGCTTAGTTGTCTAACAATATTCTTTAAGTTTGTTTTCTTGTGAAAATGGACTGTCAACTTTTGTAGCTGTGGGCTGCACATGACTCACAGTATATATCTACTCATTTTACGATCTTTTCTGGGTCCTAGGGCAATAGTAGTATCTTCTATTCAAAACTAACTAGTACAAAATAGCAAACAGTACCATTCATCTCATTAATATATACTCCTTCCGTCTCATTCTAAATGACCGTTTTCTTAATAGAAAACGGTCATCTAAAATGAGACGGAGGGAATACTATACTTTAATCAAATATTTTTTTAGGGGTATAGATTAAATATTCACTAATTAATAATAATTAACTACGTGCATCAAATGATTGCATGGCAAGTGTAAATTATTTTCTCTTTATTGTTTGGGACTGTTCTTATGAGGAGTTTGATAATTGTAAAACTCCTTCAAAATTTTCTATTACTAAAAGATATTAAAGCTCACAAACTATTTTTCTGATTGTACAAAAAAAGACAAACCCAATCATTAGAACTGCACCACTAACTTCTGAAAATCTTAGTGGCTTACATATTGTTTTTAAAATCTAGCAAGATCTATAATTAATAGATAGAGTTAAAATCTAGTAATTGAGCTTATTAATTACAAATTGACTTAATTCAAAATATGTCCTTTACTTTTCCAAAATAAAATAAAATGGGAGGTGTGAATAAATGTAGGGTTTCTTTTCTCTGTAACAGTTTGTAGCTAGGGTTTCCTTTTTGCCCCCAAGAAAAACAAAAACAAAAAGAAATTAACAATAATGAAAATGAAAATGGGGGGTAATCTAATGATGATGAATCTTGGTTGCAAATCTCTTCCTCTCTGCATCATGAGCAGTAGAGATATGATTGTGATTATTGATGGTATGAGGGGCCTATTTGACTTTTAGCAAGAAAAAAGCTTGTTACCTTTCCACTCTCCTTTACATCCTTTTCCAACCCCACTTCTACCCACCATTTTTCCCAAGTTCCAAACCACCCTATTATATTGTTATCATCTCTTCATTGCAAAGATTAATCTATTATTTACCTTTTTTTTCTCCAAATATTACTTACTCCGTCTATAGATAACGTCTTATTTCTTTGAGCACGAGAATTAAGGATTGAAGATATAAAATATAAAAAAGTGGTAGAGTCCACACTTTTTGATGAGTTGATGTTTTTCAAAAATAAAAACATGACACTATCTGTGGGACACCTAATCGGGAAAGTAGGACGTTATATATGGGACGAAATAAGTATTTTTTTAAAAAAAAGAACAATTGGCGGGGCCAAAGGGGCAATATTTTGTGCGCCATCATTCCATCTGATTGCATGACACTAGCCATTGATGAAGCAAATTCTCATTTTCCTCATTCAACAAGTGCACCACGTTAGGATCTTATATATGAATATATGATGGATTCTACTTGATCGAGTATCTAATATTTCTTTGATATTTATGTATAATATTGGTATATGTCTCTATTTGTTTTCAAACCCCACTATACATGTGTGTGTGTGTGTGTTTTTGAGCATTTATTTTTTTTAAAGGATTGCCTTTTCTACTTGTGAATTGTGATAGTAGTGATAGATGGATAAAGATGGCTCCATCAAAAGTTCATGTGATTGAGTAACAATTAAAGCTTAATAGATGCATTGTATTGTTTCCCCTTGATCCCAACAGCATTTTCAATTGCTAAATGTAACTATCAAGCACATCAATGAAGATAGTACTATGCTTAAATAGGGAGAATTAAGGTTTTCGAATTATAATGTGTTTCTCTAAAACCTCCAACCAATTTTAGCTAGCGTGCCCACATATAATATGACAATGATATAAATAAAGAAGCAGATATAAATTCTACCAACAAAATTTAAACTTACCAAAAAAAACTAAACCCTATATACTTTAAAAAAAATTAAACTCTAACTGAAATTTTGCCGACATGACACTTCACATCAGCGGTAGGCAGTGGAGCGTTTCTCAATTATCTATATATTTGAACATCTTTTTGTGTGATTGTAATGTAACAAACAAGCTCTCATTCACAAACAATACTTTGAGCATAGGTAATCTTCTACAAACTATGAGCATACATACGTATTAAATATATACCCATTAACATAAAGACTTTGAGCTCAGTTCCCTTAATCTCTGACTTAGGGGTACTAGGTTCTCTTTTTCTCATATGTTTAATATAACTCTGTATTTATTTTACGTATAATTTGATTTCATAACACACCAATTGCTGAGCTGTCCGTTGGTATTTGATACTCCTACAAGATTACAAAACC